>JAJLRJ010000006.1:10963486-11108486 GCA_024195265.1 Dendrophyllia cribrosa | reverse complement strand
TTTGCACGGCAGCCATGTTGCATGGCAGGAGCAATGAAAATGTTTTGCATTAGAAAGAACATTCTTTCCCATAGGGAAAATAATCTATTGTTCCTGCCATGCAACATGGCTGCCGTGCAAAACCTCTATATGGATATCTTTTTAAAGATCGGGTCATATAAATGTTTTTTTCTTTTATCATATTTTTAATATATATATATATATATTATATATAATTACAATTTAAGATAGAAAATTTCTAGAGACAGTTACTCGAGTTTCACGCACTAAGCGATCATCAGACTTAAATCATCTATCTTAAATTGTATCTCGCTCTGCATGTATTTGCATCGAGCACTCCTACGACTGCGTGAAACACTTTTTATATTGTTTCTCTGTTTATATATTATATATATATATATATATATATATATACTTTTTACTTTATTTGTCATATTTAATTTTACCTCCTCGTAAAGTGAATTCTGTCTTATGAGAATCTATATTAAAGCATTAATTCTTATATATTTGTGACACTATAAAGAACAATACTTTACTCATCCAATTTGAGAAATGTAGCTGTGTTAGAAAGTGTACAATGAATTTGTTTTGTTTTCCATACATTTGCCAATAAAACCTAGTCGAAGTCCACGGAAAGATTTACAGACCTAGTACAGACAAATAGACGAATATCAAGTATTGCTCAATAGTTTTAATTTCAATGATTATACTATAACCTGGTGATTGAAAATACTCAAATTAAAGGTTAAAGTCACATTGATTTGAGGATTCATTTTAAATTTATTGTATTTTGCGAAACGAAACGAAACGAAACGAAATGGGACTAAATGATAAAAAAAGCCTGTAAAATGAAGATATCAAGTACTAGCCAGAACAGTCAGATTTGAATTTCTAGTAAGCTAAAAGAGAAATAAACACCGGAAGTCCATAGTTTTTAAGCTCCAAGATCTGTATTTTGCGAAACGACCTCTTCGTAGGCCACGATGATATCTTACTTGTTTCTTTGCATCCGCAAACGTTTTCTTAAGGCGATAATCATATTACACGAGACGATTTTTAACGACAACTTACAATGCAAATGAGGTTATACAAAATTTGATTGGTTCAGCACCTCATTTGCATTACGACATTAGATAAGAACCTGAGACCTGAATATTTATTTACCGCATAGGTCTGTCGCTCAATGTTGAGCATTTTAGACCGCTCTAAAAGAAAATATTTTGGAGGTTGATTAGTTAAATTATTGTGCAATGTGTTATTTTCCTATGTGAAAGAATAGACGAAGATTTCGTAAGAGAGTGAAAGTATAGTAGGTTTTGTAGGGTGAAGGATGGAAGAGATCGTGGTTTCAAGTGTCGGCTACTGAGTGCCCGGCGTATCCAATCGAACGTTCGGTAATCGAACCCAATCGAACACCAATCGTTCGATTGGGTTCGGTAATCGAACGAAATCGAACTCACAATAAAATTTGGTCAATCGAACAAAATCGAACGTTCGATTACCGAACAGTGAACAATCGAACCCAATCGAACGTTCGATTACCGAACAACCAACCATCGAACTCAATCGAACGTTCGATTATCGAACAACTATCAATCGAACTCAATCGAACGTTCGATTACCGAACTCCTGTTTGTTTATACTGCGGACATATTGTACGGTGCACCGTCCCCCTAATCCTTTTTTTGGCGATTCGCCATACCCCGGGATAGGACGATTGTCTGCACAATAGCCACGTGCACACTAGTCAACCACGTGACAAACAGGGCAGAAACCATATCCTTCCTGCTAATATAGAAATGTAAACGAAAGTGCATTTCATTATTTTACCGTCGTTTTGTTCTCTGCTACAAAATATATATCACTAAACATTGACATTCAGTTCGATATTTGGACGTTTTTCTATTTATTCCATTCAATAAAAGTTGATTATGATTAGTCCTGCGAGATTTACTTATCAAGAGATGGATTCCGAACAAAATCGAATCCGATTGAGTTTGATTGTGTTCGATTGTGTTCGATTGGTTCGATTGTGTTCGATTGGTTCGAAAATCGAACTCACAGCAAAATAGATGTTCGATTTTGTTCGATTACCGAACCCAATCGAACGATTGGTGTTCGATTGGGTTCGATTGATTTTTGGTTCGATTTTGTTCGATTGGATACGCCGGGTGAGTGTAGTCTTACTTTTCAGATATAATTTTATGTTTCTCCGTAAACTGGAGCACTTAAAGCATGCACTAAATAATGCACTGGGTTTAATAAAGAGGCCACGAGTTCAAGCTGTGTACAGCTTCTTATTTTAAGTGGTTTCAAGATATAGCTGGAGCTGATAAAATTGTATTATGCATTGTATTCCGAAAATAGCATTCAAGGTTTAATTTCTTATCTTACTTTAATATTTCATCACCGATTCTTCTGAACCTGTTTCATTACTGCTCCTTTCAGTAACATGCGGAATCTGAAATTCAAATCTCCACCAACGGTTGCGTTATTCCCTGCCGTCAATCATAATTAATACGAAAGCCAACGGACCATGTAAAAAAGAAACAACCAAAATGGATCGAAATCTACCAATCATAATGCACGGACGTGACCTTTTGAACTTATTGAAGTGAAGATCTGTTTCCTGAGAGGTAAGCTAAGATGATTGACGGCAGTGTAAAACGCAATCGTTGGTGGAAATTTGAATTTCAAATTCCGCATGTTATTGAAAGGCGCAGTAATAGCACTTCGTTCAGTGCTTATTTTAAATTGTATAATGGAAAGACATTTTTCTCATTGAAAGGATTTGAATGGTGAAACATGCGCGTTTTAAAATACGAGTTTGAAAAAAGAACATTCTTCTGACATACAATGCGCGAGACTGTAATTATGTTATTACGTGACTTTAATCGCGCGTAGGTTTGATTTACACGATTTGTGTTTTATACACCTAATTCAAAAAAGGTTGCTTTGGTCATTGGTAATTGGGCATTGGGAAGCCATTGTTTGGCGGTCACTCAAGCAAAGCATTGTATTGTGTTCCGTATGCCCAAATGCCAATGCCCAATGACCAATTGCCAAAGCAACCTTTATTGAATTAGGTATATAACTTTGCATTTCAGTTAGCGATCGTGTCGGCTACTGAATGTAGTGTTACTTTTCAGACACAATTTTATGTTTCGCCGTAAAAGCACTCAAAATACTCGGGATCAATACTGCAATGGGTTAAAGACGCCACGAGTTCAAGCTGTGTACAGCTTCTTGTTTCTTTTCATTCGTAGGCGTTTTTCGTAAATATTCCAGTGCAGGACCAACCTCGTTCCCAGGGTCTCTCGTCTTCCCGCCCCCTGGAGCGAGAGAAGAGAGACCCTGGTCTGGTCTGGTCACGTGCGTCCCAAAATCTGGGATGTAACAAATAAAAGATTTGAGGGAGGGGCGGCAAAGTGTGAAATTTGTTCGCTCTAGCAGAGCATTGCAAATCAAAACAAATCCAAAAAGCGTTTGGCGGCTTGCGATAAATATGAAGCGGCGGTCATCCGCAGACTTAAAAACATATACACATCGACTGGTTTTGAGAGTGCAAGTTGCTTTAGGATCTGTAAATTAACAGTTGGGGAATTGTCACGGCGCTTGAAGATTTGTCTCAGTATTGAAAGCTAATTTTGGACTCGCTACACAATGAGTGAAAAACAATGCAGTCCAATTTTATTACTGGACGCCGCCGCTAAGCTCGGTCTCGGCAAAAAATGCTTTTGATTTATGGCATTGTTTCGAACTGGGATGAATTATCGCTACATCATTACTATTTAGCTGGCGATCTTCAAGCTTCATTCGACGGACACATTAAATTGTCGCCGTCTGTTCTCGGACGATGGCGAAGTGGAAAAATACTTTTGACATGCAGATCGACTCAACACTTTTATAACAGGAAACGAGGTAGAGAAGATAATGATAGCTTTTATTCTTCGTAGGTGAGGCATGTTGTTTTGTTCAACATTTACCAGTTCCAGTCGTTTGAATGTCTATACAAGATTTTTTACATTTCATTGTTTCATTGTATGCTTGTGAAATTATTGAACGATAACCATTTTAATCCTTGCGTATAATTCATTCGCTTTTTTTTAATCGTTTGACTGAACCGTTTCCGGACATCAACCGACTCGCGCACAGCACGAGCCACTGTGAAGAAAACGAGACAAAGTTACAAACACCGTCGACCCCTCCTTAGGAATATAATTGTCCAAGAGGCACGTGACCAGACCAGACCAGGGTCTCTCTTCTCTCGCTCCAGGGGGCGGGAAGATGAGAGACCCTGGGAACGAGGTTGGTGCAGGACGAGTTAGATATTCCTAACTCATCCTGCACTGGAATATTTACGAAAAGCGCCTACGAATGAAAAGAAACAAGTTGAATATCTTCGCGATTGATCAAGAGCTCGCCTCGCAAAATATCGAAAAATACAGATCTGAAATTTGCGAAACGGAGCACTTCAATCTGACCTTTTGACCTGTTCTAGTACTTGATATCTTCATTGTACAGGTTTATTTATCATTTAGTCTCATTTCGTTTCGTTTCGCAAAAATACAGTAAGCCTTATAGAAAGCGTTTATCATAATTAGTAAACTTTTATTTGTTTCTGATCTTTCTAGACGGACTATTGCGTAACAGTCATGTTCCGCATCGATTCTCCTAAGAAATACATCTTCTCGCTATCTGTTCAAGTAATTATCTACATGCTGCAGGTCACGTGTCCGGCAATCGCCAAGGGCAACTGTTTGACCGGGAGATTTCTTTTTACCCAAGGAAAAGATATGGTTGAAAACCACGCCCTTTGCGGTCACGTGATTGCTAACGTCACAGTTACCGAGCCAGTCCAGTGCTTTAGAGCATGTCAGTTAGATTGTCTGTGTATCTCATTCAACTATCAACAGAGTGCGAGCCTAGATAACTGCCAACTGAACGAAGAAAACAGGTATACGAACTTCAGTGCTTTAGAATTTGCGGAGGGATGGCAATACTACGATCTGGTTATTGACTACAACATAAGGGTAAGGATAAATTTACTACAAGAGTCTTAGTAATGGGGTACGGTGGCCCACAAGGGGCACCTGCAAACAAATAAAAGTTGCTGCAAACAATTAAAAGCAGCTGCAAACAAATAAAAGTTGCCTAGGTTAGGGTTAGGGTTAGGGTTAGGGTTAGCAACTTTTATTTGTTTGCAGCAACTTTTATTTGTTTGTAGCAACTTTTGTTTGTTTGCAGCAACTTTTATTTGTTTGCAGCAACTTTTATTTGTTTGTAGCAACTTTTATTTGTTTGCAGCAACTTTTATTTGTTTGCAGCAACTTTTGTTTGTTTGCAGCAACTTTTATTTGTTTGCAGCAACTTTTATTTGTTTGTAGCAACTTTTATTTGCAGCAACTTTTGTTTGTTTGCAGCAACTTTTATTTGTTTGCAGCAACTTTTGTTTGTTTGCAGCAACTTTTGTTTGTTTGCAGCAACTTTTATTTGTTTGCAGCAACTTTTATTTGTTTGCAGCAACTTTTATTTGTTTGCAGCAACTTTTGTTTGTTTGCAGCAACTTTTGTTTGTTTGCAGCTGCTTTTGTTTGTTTGCAGCAACTTTTGTTTGTTTGCAGCAACTTTTATTTGTTTGCAGCAACTTTTGTTTGTTTGCAGCTGCTTTTATTTGTTTGCAGCAACTTTTGTTTGTTTGCAGCTGCTTTCATTTGTTTGCAGCAACTTTTATTTGTTTGCAGCAACTTTTATTTGTTTGCAGCAACTTTTATTTGTTTGCAGCAACTTTTGTTTGTTTGCAGCAACTTTTGTTTGTTTGCAGCAACTTTTATTTGTTTGCAGCAACTTTTGTTTGTTTGCAGCAACTTTTATTTGTTTGCAGCAACTTTTATTTGTTTGCAGCAACTTTTATTTGTTTGCAGCAACTTTTGTTTGTTTGCAGCAACCTTTATTTGTTTGCAGCAACTTTTATTTGTTTGCAGCAACTTTTATTTGTTTGCAGCAACTTTTGTTTGTTTGCAGCAACTTTTGTTTGTTTGCAGCAACTTTTATTTGTTTGCAGCAACTTTTATTTGTTTGCAGCAACTTTTCATTTTTTTGCAGCTGACCCTTGTGGGCCACCGTATTCTTTAGTTTTATATTCGCGCGGTCACCATTTTATCCCCACGGTAGACCGTGAAACAACGGAAGGGAGCGGTTGCAAAGCTGCCAAAATCCTCCAAAACTCCTGGTATATACAATGGAAGGGATCGCGTGGTTGCAAGGCTGCCAAAATCCTCCAAAACTCCTGGGATATTTTGTCGCGTAAAACATTAAGTAATGATCCGCATAAGAAGGATAGCGCTGAACGGCAATGGAATGTCAAGTTTTTTCATTGTTACAACTAGTGATCTCATTGGCCTAGACTCGAAAACCGCTAAAAAGTTAAGGTTCGAGGTGCATTTTGTCTAATATTTTTAAGGTTTCAAGTAATTTGATACCCAATCGCACAACATACAATTTTTAAAAGATATTGTATTTGGGGAACTTCATCAAAGAAGCAAAATTATTAGCTATTGTCTTCTGCTATTCTGATTGGTTAAGCACGAACATTTCCTAAAATATATTTGACGCAAATGGATTTTCTTTATTTTTATAATGAAATATAATTATTAACCATCAGCTCCTCCTCTATTCTTGAAATCAAAGATATTCTATGTGGGAAAGAGCCAATGCCGCAGAACAATGAAGTTTGCTATCGTTCTTTTGTGGAACATTACTTAAACACTTAATGACTGGTCCCGAGGGAATCAGTGAATGGAGATTCGAGGGAAACAAAATTCACTGTTTCCCGAGGGATCAGTCATTAAGTGATTTGTTATATAGCAACACAAAAACACAACACAACACAGTTTGAAAAACGCGCTAAGCACTCGAGTTAAACATCAATCGCATCACAATCACTACGCAGGCACTACGCGGGCACTACGCCAGCCACCCAAAAAGATACTTGCCAAAATGTTCTTACCCAAAAAAATCCTGAAATCGAAAATTTCAAACCCCCAAGAAAAATCCTTTGCACATCACCGTCACTTAAAATTCGGAGTATCCCTCTTGGGGTCAAAATACTCCAAGATTCTTGTATACTTTGGCAACCTTGTAGGGTCAGCATTAGATCCCATCCGCCTATAAACCACTTCGGACACTTATTCAGAATTATATAATGTAATGTCGACACTCAGGATTGAACCTATAACTTCTCGGGTTGTTAAGGCCTAAATTTAACTATATAAACTGCTAACCCTAACCTCAACTGAAAGCTAACCAGTTACTCCGTTATGTAAGTCTCCATAAGGTGTCCGAGGTGGTTTAGGCGATGGGTTAATGCTAACCGCCTTGTAGGGTTTTCGACGCTCGGCCCGCCATTTTCAAAGCGGAGAAGGAACTGGGGACTAGGTTGGTATACACCTGTGACGAAGGACCTGGGGACTAGGTTGGTATACACCGGTGACGAAGGACCTGGGGACTAGGTTGGTATACACCTGTGAAGAAGGACCTGGGGACTAGGTTGGTATACACCTCTGACTCACTTCTAAATTACACTTTAACACCGCGTTTCGCAACGAGTTCCTGCTCTTTTGTTGATTTAAGGTTTTCTCTTGATGATTTTTTCAGGCCAATGTTCCTTTGGTGGATTGTCAGAACGGCTGCTGTGACACCAATCCTTGTCTTAACGGCGGAAAATGTCACGAGACCTGTGACGTCCACGGGAAACGTTTCACCTGCGAATGCGGTCCACACGTTACAGGGACGTTATGTGAAAATGGTGAGAAGCGCTAGATCAAACTGATATTTCTCCTTACTTTACAATCTTTCACTTTTTGTCAGGGTATTTAGCTCCAAGCAAATTTTGGACAAGTCATTAACACTGCTGCCAAGTTCATTTAGCAAATATTCAATTTCCACTTGGTATAAATTCTCTATTTCCAGTCCCTCGTAATATGCTTAGTTTGCCCCCCATATTTTGCATAAACTAATGTTTTTCAAAGTAATGCTCTTAATTGTAGAACTACATATTCTCAAGAGCATTTCAAAACAATAGTTTATGCAGAATTTGTGGGGTAAACAAAGTGTATAATGCGGGATTGGAAAATGCTTATTTATACTTATATCTCTCCGAGCCATAAGGCTTTAACGTTCTTCTTCCATCCACTTCGATTTGCTGCTAGAGTTCTAGTTCTAACGTTCCGGTTTCCTATCCTGGTTGTGAGCTTCGGACTCACGATCAAAACTGTCTGCTTATGGGTTTCCTTTCGGCTTCATCCCAAATGCGTCATCATGCTACTTTGGCCCTCGTCTTGAACGTCTTCCGTTTCTGTAATAATCTTATTTTTACGGGAGTGGGTTATTAGCCACCAGCCCCACAACCTGAAGGACCAGGGAATCACACTTCATCTGGTCTCTACCCTTCGACCTGGGTGACCCTGCCAGGAGTACAAGACTCCAGCCGACATAGCTCTAGGGGTCATTGAGACACACAAACCGCTCCACCACGATAAGGTGGTGACCCTTCAGGACGGATTGGAAAATAGAGAATTGAAAAATATTAGTTTTAGAAAAATACTATGTACAAAACAAAAAAGCAGACGTTGAAGGAATGCTCGATATGATTAATATTTGGACATCACAGGTTACTATGGCAACAATATAGGTCGTTAAAAAGCGATTAACGTCAATGCTATATGGAATCTTCGTCTTCCTGAACTTGAAATAAAGGTTAAGAAAAAAAACATTTGCCATAAGAGTAAGTATTCCAACTATTTTTCCACAGCAACATGTTCCACTCCTGACTGGCTTCGCTACCAAAACTCTTGCTTCAAACTGTTTACAGAACAGGTGAACTGGTTTGACGCACAACAGTCATGCGCCAGTATCAACAGCAACTTGGCATCGATTCTTAGTGCAGAGGAGGACAAATTCGTACGTCAGGTTGTAGCGCCTGTTTCGTCTCGTTTCTGGATTGGACTCTTGAACTTGAACAGTACCGATTACAGCTATAAATGGGTTGATGGGTCTGAATTGTCATTTACAAATTGGCTGGATGATGAACCAAATAATTCTGGCGGAAACGAAAACTGCACTGAGATTCACCGTGGAGGATGGAACGACTATGTCTGTGCTAACAATTTAAACTACGTTTGTGGCAAGAAATTACATCCTTAAAGAGATAACTGAAAGTCACATCTGCTTCAGTATAAAAATAGTGATATAGTGATCCAGATTTTCTTAACTGTCCATAATTAGTGCACGCGTACTGAAACTACCGTAGAATTCCGAAAGCCGTAGCGGGCCCCGTTACTTTCAGAATTTGCGGCCTCAAGGAGCCTCACTTTCGGGTGGCTGTTTGATACCCTGGGAATACTAAAATACGCAAATGATGCATTACGACGGTTCACCGCAAAATTGGTGTTTTAAATGCTGTTTTTTATTACAGAATGAACGAATGAACATCATTTAACGGGCTATGTGACCGGATTTTAGAATCACTTTGAAAAGCCGCAAGACAAATTTTTTTTATCAAAGGAAATCTGAAAATAGTGGTCTACGGTTTTGTTAACAGTACTATATTAGCACACTGTAACTATTAATGTGTATTATTAGCAGCGGATGGTCAGGATGGGAATGGATGGCAACTTGGAAAATTTAGGCTAAATTTTTAAAGTTCTTCCGACCTGTGTCTTTGGAAAATCGAGAAAAAATGACTTTGTTTCGTTCTCCGTTTAGGAATTCCGTTAATATCTTCTTTTTTAGGTTCAAAGTATATTTTGCGCACGATTGAAGGTATTTATCAGTAATTTTAGCAGAGTTTTGACCAACCAAATGCTCGTGACATCGCTCCTTTAAACCAATTAATTCCCAAGAGTGCCAAACATCAAAATTCAAGGAAAGTTCCAAATTTCATTTTGTAAAATATTGAAAAACAAATGGTACCTTGTAAAAGTACTGCCGAAGAGGTTTCATTTGAATGGTCACACAATAGGATTTCGTTGACAGACTCAAAAGTTAGGCCAAAACTACACTGTCTCCATAATTGAATCTGGGAGTCAAAGGGTTATTATAATCGGACAGTGTCCCTGCTAAAATATCGTGTTTTCATGATTATGGCCAGGAACTTGCTTTAAGCTTTCTTTATTATCTTAAAATAGACAGATAAAATCGCCAAAATTGATGAAGGCAAAGACGTATGAACTGAGATTTATAATCAGGATTGCCTTGGAGCATAGAACGACTTAAACTGCGCCAACCACAACTTTACCTACGTTGGTGGCAATAAATTTCATCCCTAAGGGGAAAGAGACAATCACGTTTCCTTTATTGGAAAAATGCAGATATTACATAGTGATCTGACTTGGTGAATAGTCCCTAATTAGTGTACTGAAACTACAAAATGAAAGCTTTTCTTATGTCTACGGATATGGTCAGAATGGTCGGAGACAGTCGAAGCCTTGCATAATCTTTGCATGCACTTTTAAAGTGACACTGTGCCGCCGGAATAACGAAAATGTGTTTACTTAATTTCCACGTTATATTGCCAAATGCCAACAAAACTAAACTGGATAAAAAGATTCCATAGAGCCAAAACAGAAGCAGTAGTTTAGAGGAAGGAAGTTGATTACCGTACATCAATTTTGATTTCGTGACAGTCGGTCAAGAAATCAGAGTTTCCATTCTGGTAGAATTTTGAGTTTTTAAGTCGGCATTTTGTCTTTTCAGTTCATATTTCAGATATTTATTTGCGTTGATCACTTTTGGCGATTATTCTTCTTTTTTTAAGATAATATAGCAATCCTAAAGCAAGCTCGTGGCCATAATCATGAAAACATGATATTTCAGCCAGGCTCTGAAGCGTTTACAATATACCTGGTTTAATTTGCTCTTACTTCTGTCAACGTTTAATTCATAATATTATAAATATACCATGTTAACTTTATAGAAACATATTTACAGTTGACAAAAGAACCGTATTGACTTTTTTATTGGTTCAGATCTATATTTCCTTTTATTGATTTTAATGACAAGCTAAATATATTTTAATTCATAATATTATAATATGTAGCGTGTTTATAGAAACATATTTAGTTGAAAAAGGAACCGTGTAGAATCATTTAATTTATTGGATTTCATTCTGACTATTGATTTTATGTTAAAGCTTCATAAATTTTAATTCATTATATTATAATATGTAGAGTATTCTTAGAAACATGTTTCTTTTGAAACAGGAAGGGATTTTTTCTATAACATTTTTTCATTTATTGATTTCCTGTTTCATTTTATTCAGATTTTTCACTTTGGCACTTCAATAAAATTTATCATCATCAGCAGCATCTGGAGACATAGCCCAGTTTGAGTTGTAAAAGTCAGGGTGAACGGGGTCATGTCCTGAGGCATGTCCTGTGGCATGGGCTCCTGCTTTGTCAAAACTGTGCTAAATTATGACAAAGTACCTCGTTTACACCTGGCTGGATTTTTGAAAACCACGTCCATCTGAGTTAGCGCCTGGTGGTGTGTTTTGATTTTCTGTCGTTCAAAAACTGTCTAAAGTCCACAATATAAAAACAAAAGACTGCTGCTAGTCTTTTTTTTCTCTCGCTTTCGCTCCCTTTCCCTTTTCTCTCTCTTGCCTCCGATTTTCGAGCTATTCACAGTGTATTCAGGGTCATTAGCAAGCCTTGTTCGAGTTTGTTATAGTGAAATTTCTATAATTTTCATCAGCCACGTTTTCAAAAATTCAGCTATATACACAAAATGTTCTGTGGGGCAGAACAGGGGGTGGGACAGGGGGACGGGACAGGGAGATGGGAAAGGGCAGCGAAAAGCCGGGAGAAAGGGAGGCGGGGAGTCTAAGGGAGGTGGGGGGGGGGGGGGGGGAGGGGGTGAAGGATGGGAAGTGGGTGTCCCAAGGGGGCGTCAATGACGTCGTTGTTTACATGTTGTTTACGTAGAGAAGGCACCGTGCTAAATACGAAATTTCATAAATTCACCATTGATATTCGCAATAGTTGAGAGAGCTATAGGAAATGTTTATGCGCTCAAGATGTTTGAAAATGTTTAAAAATGTCACAAACGTTTCGAGACTTTTATCGATTATATCAGTGTGAAAAGACAGAAGTCTCGCAATGTTTGTGACACTTTAAAACATTTCGAATGCTAAATATAAATTGACTTCGATTCAAAAGATGAAAGAACTCATTAACTTCTTTTCCTTTCATATAATGTTTATGAAATATTAGCTATCAAAACCTGCAAAGTTGCTGGATGGTTAACGCGCTAATGAGTCATTATATTATTCGCAAAATTTTGATTTTTTGAAAGAGCAGTGCACGAAAAGTATCTATACTAGTATATCATTATTTGGAGTTGATTTTTTATAGCTTGATTAATAATTATCAATAAAGATTCGCCCGACAGACCTTTCACCTAGCAAACGAGTTTGAAAGAGACACATTCCGTAAGGCCATCCCAATAAAATGTTTCGTTTCCCATCGCCCAACCGACCCATTTTTTGGAATTAAGTAAAAAAAAAACAGATACACTGTCTGACAAGCAAAATTTTACTTTTTAAACACGCGATCAAAGCTTTATTTTGAATAGAAATCTTTCCTATTTAATTTATTAGCCTCCATTGTACATAAGGAGTAAATTTTGATTTGGAAATCATTGGTAATCGAAAGCACACGTGTAACCAGGCCTTCTTACTTAGCATCCAGGCTTTTTCTGGACTGAGAATTCTCTCCCATTTTTTTTGTCCGACCGACCGACCCACTTTCACGAGAGAGAAGGCGATGGGAAACGAAACATTTTATTGGGATGGCCTGAACATTTCATTGTTCACTGTGATTAGTTCTTAATTTCAAAACACGTTTCGTGCTTGGTTCTATAAGTGATGCTGTTTTACGAAATATGCCTAAGCTCAAATAAAATCTTTATAATTCGTATGAACCAAAAACAAATAAAGCTCAAACTTGGTGTTCCATGATTTTGTGGTTTAATCTCACTTGTCAAGACCTTCGGGAACGAAGGGTGATGAAGCGTTTAACAAGGAGACAACATTTGCTCGAAACCACCTTGTGAGACAGTTTTAATCATAATTCGCGTAATGCACCGCCGAATGTAAACACATTTCATAGTGAAGCATGTTTTCTTTGTGATCAGACTGAACATGTTTCGCCCTATTGTGAGCTCTACAGCATTATTCAGTCAAATTAAGTAGCTGTTCCGAAACACAACACTGATGTATTTAAAATTTATTAATTAAATTCTGAAAAGAATTTAGCAAATTTCCACCGGTTTTCCGTGGTGTGGACTCTTATTTACCACGATTTACGTCATCACATGGCCAAAATGTTGTGGACTCACGACTGAGGCGCAGCCGAGTGAGTCAACAAATTTGAGTCCACACCACGGAAAACCGGTGGAAATCTGTTTTTTACCACAATATTTAGAAATTGCGTGTTGTCTGCACTCTCATTTACCACCCGTATCGACCAATCAGATTGCGAGATTACCAGCAATTGTGGTAAAAATGTCCATTTAATAGTGAATTCGAACTGACTCTTCGTTTAGATCATCATCCTCTAGTTCAGTTATAGCTATTGCGCCTGTTAACAGGAATCTCGTCCAACGTGCCCTTCTGTTCAAGCCAATAATTGCAAACAAGCCGTTTTCAGCTTTCATTTGCCTCATCAAAGATGGACGGGCCCAGCCTCGTTCCCAGTCATCCTTGGTACGAGATTAAATGTGACGTCATCTACCGAGCGGACTCGGAAGATTCGCCTGATCGTGTTTGGCTCTTGGCCCTCTCGCTTTTCTAGCTTAGCGCTTTGAGGTCTGGGTACGAGTCTTGAACAAACAATGAAATAGTACTAAACAGTGAAGAGTTTTCCTGCACTCGGCACTGGGAGGGGCCCGCGGTTACGGCAGAACTCCCCCCCCCCCCCCCCCCCGCCCCCCCACAACCCTCCTTATCTTTCAAAAAATGTTTCTAGTTTCTAACATTTATACCCCCCCCTCCTTTCCCATTCACTCCTGTTACGTCACTGTTGAATACAATGATATTAACCCAGTTTTTCTCAGATCGAGTTACTATCTTGAGGCTCTATTACGCATGTGCCCTGCTTTGAGACGCCCAGACGTCGAACGGATTACATGCCAAGAGAGACGTCCTAGTACCATAATGGAACACACACATTTATCTAACTAATCTGTTAGTGGAAAAGACAAAGTCCTTAGTTCGTCTTCGTCTTCAACAATCTTGTACCCAAGAAGATTCATGACCTCGTAGCATTCCGTTTCGATTAAGCGCACGATTGAATAAGGCATTTGCGCGCGCCATTTTTGCACTGAGTCAGTCAGATTTTGCGTGCTGTAAGAGACTTGGCGATAAATGGAGTCGACAAGCGAAGGACTCACAAATCCCTCTCGCAAGGTACGGTCAATCCATAAACGCACTTGTGGGGCAATGCTTACTCCAACAAACTTGTACAACTGCTCCGCGATTTGATGCGGGTTTGTTGCTAAATCTTCGTATCTTAGCAACGTATAACGTCCTTGTAACCATGATGGCGCGCTCACTGCGTATTTGATATTACGCAACATGTCGCGGCAAAACGACTGCGCGTGTTCGCGCACCGATTTCACCGTCCAATTTTCGTGTGAATTGTCCAGAACGCGCGCGTTCAAAACTGCGCGCGGGTCACGCACTAAGTGAACAACTTTGAGCGAATAATCGACCGGTCCTACACTGTCCATGAGATAGGAGAGTTTGTGAATTGAATTGACCCGAATTGTCTTTACAACCGTATGTTTGTGAAGACGGCATAATGCAGAGGTTGCTTGTGGTCTTAATGGCGCACATTTGCGAATGCTGTAATGTGGAGTGTTGACGTTTTCGGGACACAAAGGAGGGGACGATAGCGCCCGACTCGCGAGTCGGTCTCGTAATGAGCTGTACTGAAAAGACAAAAAGTTTGTGTAATATGAAAGCTCCATAAAGTTACAATGAAACATTCCGTTTAACAAGTGCGTCACCATCGCGTCATAAACGTTCTCTGGCCGATTTTCGCGGTAGTACTCCAGGGATTTTAACGGCTCGTAAAGATAAAATACTTGAGGGTTTTGGTTGAGGATTTCTCCAAGGAAAGAACTCCCGGAAGCGAAATCTGAAATGATCAGAATGTTTTGTCGCATTTTACTTCCGTATTTGCTTGCTAACGAATCAAGCTCCATAAATGTGTTTAATCGCTCGTACATTTCTATTTTTCTTCTTAAAATGGCGAACTCGGCTTCCAAGTCAGAACAATTTTTCTTTTGTTGTAAAATCTTATGTTTCGACTTATTTATATGGCTTCTCTTGTGTTTATCCCCACAGTCGTCGAAGATGAACGTTTTGAAGTCGTCAGTGTTGGTCGAACTTTGAAGCTGTCGCTTTCTTAAACACATTGTTTCTAAACTATTGTCCCTTGTGAAAACAAAAATTGCGCAGAGGACGAAAAATGCGACCAGCCAAAATGAAGGACGGTTCACTCTTCTTGGCCAAATATCTCGAAGAGAACGAAACATTCTCTTAAAATCCTGCTGTGATCCAATTCCCAGAGCACCATTTCAATCCATTTATTCGGTCATTACTCCCTTTTGAAATCCTCTTTAAGTCGAGATTCACAATTTACTGCGAATGACCGCTTAGCGTGCGTTGCTGTTGTCTTCGAATAAATGGCTTTTAACCGATCACAGACTCCCATGGAACAAACATTCTTCGTATTCTTGACAACTGAACGTTAAACCAGCAAACTCTCAAGTTAACCCTGACATAATTTACAAACAATAGAGAAATCCTAGGAAGTAGGACAAGAAAAAGACACCAGCTCTTTTCAGTCAACCTTCCTTTCCACCAGTTATCACCATATATGGCGTGGCTAAATAATTCATCACGTGACCCTGGTTTGGTTAGGAATGAAGCGAAGCGATAAGTGGTTTGAATCGGATTGTTTTCGAGCAATGTTTATATAAAAGTCAATAAAATGTTGTGTCTGTTTTAAAGAAATATTACAGGTTATTGTGAACAGTCACGATGAAAAATGTTTTGATTGCGGGAAGCCAAATATTATTATCTTTGTATATAACAATTTGCAACTAATGGCTTCTTGGTCGGTACCTGTTTTTTGAGCAATTAACAGTATCTCGTTAACACAACGTCAGCAAGTACTTTACGGAGCCGTTGAAGCAGTTGACAGGAAAAGTAAATAAGGAAAATAATGTTTCAGTCGGTTATTTCATGCAATGAGATTTAGTCAAACAGTGCTTAATTGTGTTTTGGCCTGGATCATTGAGTTTCGTTGAACAAAAACAATGTATTTTAATTTTTTTTTGTCACTCTATAGAACTGCTTAAGTTGCAGAAATTACTGTAAGGGTCTTTTACTCGATATAATCTGGTGATGAATTATCATTACTCTGTTTAATTTTCGTCAAGTTCTAACTCTAAAAAGAGGCGGTGTGATCGAGTTATTAGTTCGCCGGATTTGAAATCCGGAGCTCCCGTGTTCAATCCCGCTATTATCGCTTGCTGGAGTAGACCAGAGTTCAACTCCTCGGCCGTGCTTGTAAAATAGGCAAACCTGCCAGCATGAGATTCTTAACCTTGCTACGTTCAATTTAAAGTATTTGTTTCAGTTATTTAAATGTTCGGCCCCACAAACACTTGTGCCTCAAACACTCACCAGGGATAAATAAAGGACATTTATTTTATTTTAATTTTTTTCATTATTTTTTTCATATATCAGCGGCCGGAAATATTAGCCATTTCTCAACTCAGTGAGTTAATTAAGTAACTTAAAATTTCTCAGCTGGCAGTTAACCCATTCACTTCAAGGGTCAATTATGGAGACATGTAGTGTAGTTCTAGCTTCTGAGTCTGTGGATGAAATCCTATTGTGTGACCATTCAAATGAAACCTCTTTGGTAGTACTTTTGCATGGTACCATTTAATCGCGTTCGAAGAACGCAATCCTAATTTCGTGTTGGTTGTCCTGTGGTTTACGTGCAGTAAAATTTGAGATTTTTTGGTAGACGGTCTTCCAAATGGCCGCCCCTATTGTTTTTTTTTTCAGGGGCTCATTTCCGCCGGAAATTCTTTCGAGCGCGTCTCCATAATCTGTGATTACTGCTAGTTTTATTTAATATTTTACAAAACGAAATTTGGGATTTTTCTTGAATTTTGATTTTTGACACTCTCGGAAGTTTAAGGGTTATCAGTTATCTCCACCCAGAACCTCGAATGATCATTTAATATACAGGCGATCCTTCGTAAGCGAAGTATATTCACCCAATATACTAGGGTTGAGTTCCTGTTAACCCGCAATATGAATCCAGATCACTCTGCATGTGACCGAAAATTCGATTTTCCATTTCATTTGGAGACATGCAAGTCCATCTCAGATGGAAATCTGAACGATCCACGTCCGAAGGTGGATTTTCAAATTGGTATCTAAATCTTGTTTCAGATTGTGTGTTCCATTTGGCCGCGAACTATTTTCATATCAATAGAAGATGATCCCTTCAGAACCAGCACACAAACAAATCGCAGAGGAGCCTTGGGATAATGAACGAAACGGATCGGTCCAGTTTTTCAGATTTTTGTTCCAGCTAACATGAAAGTCTAAACAATCTGTATTACCTAAATCTGAAACAGGATTGTTGAAAAGGAGTGCTGCCTTAGTAACTCTGTATAATTGTCTATGAGAGATGTTCGCTCGGAGAGGTCAGATCGACGTTAAATTACAGACGATCGTATCGTGACGAAGAGGTAAATTATTTCCAGTCTACTGCGCATGCGAACTTGAAGTCCCCAAATCGCAACGTCTTCAACTTGAACACGTTTTTAAGTATGACTATGAAAACAAGTCTTAACCTTTGAGTTTTCACGGCACCATGTTTGTGTACGGCCTGTTGTGGTGCAATTTTGTCCTTGGTGCAAATTTTATTTTCCTTTGTTTTGGGGTATGCCGTAATGTATGAAAATGTATGATAATGAGTTTTAAACAAAGGAAAATAAAATTTGCACCAAGGATAAAATTGCACCACAACATACCCAATACCCCACATGACGTAACATTTTGCTTGAAAGCGTTTACCCGGGCTCCGGTTAATTGTATACAGAAGATATTCTCAAAGTAAAAATTCCCGGTAAGTTCAAGGAATTAGAGGCAATACACTCGTGATCAAAAACTGAGAACGTTTTTCTATAGAATTGCCAATACCTGGAATTTTCTACATGAAGACATTAGCAGAGCTACTAGTGCAAATTCATTATTATTATTATGGTACAGTACTGTAATTGTTTAAATGCATACTTTTCTACTGTAATTGCGAATGATTTTTCTCTCTCAACCTCCGAGTCCAAACCATGGACTTTGGGATGCAAAGAGGATTTCTACTTGATGGAGAGGACCCGCCTGAGAAGAAATAACAATATTATTATTATTATTATTATTATTATTATTATTATTATTATTATTATTATTAGAGCAGTTTTCAATTGAGTTTGGTAAAACCAAAACCAAAGTAATTACTCTGACCAATCACAGCAGTCGTAAACAATCCAATGAACCATCAGAGCACGAAGCAATAACATGTCGGCGGCGCCAAGCGCGGAAAAAAGGCGTGCGAGCAAGTCACGATTGGTTTTGGTTTTACTTCTGATTGGTCGAGAAAGTGGTGCAGCCGTTAGCAATGAAAAACCAAAGCAATTGAGTAATTACTTTTCACACTGCTCTATTATTATTATTATTATTATTATTATTATTATTGTTATTAGTACTATTATTATTATCCCTTTGCATATTGTAGCTGGATTTTTGAAAAGGTGATCAACGAAAAATCACGCAATTTCACTACAACAAGCCCAAACAAGATTTTTTATGACCCCGATCAGCCCGAAAGTCACAGATAAGAGAAAGAAGGGGAAAAGGGAGCGAGAGATAAAAAGACTAGCAACAATATTTAGATTTTGTATTGGGGGTTTTTACAAAAAAAAAAAAACAAGGCCAAGCACACTCACGAACGGTTACTTAGGGCGATACCCTTTTCAGAAATCCGGGTATATATGTATTTTACTATTTATTTACTCTTTTATATTTATTAGTATATTTTAGCTAACTTTAAACATATTGTATTTTTCATGTTGATATTTTTTACATGGTGATCTGCTCTTATATGGGGTGTTAGATCCCTTTGCATTTCATCCTTTGGCTCACATGTATATATTTTCTTTTTATTAACTTTACCATAAATTGTAAATTGTAATAAATAACTCAAGCATGTTAAGGCATGGCTCAGAGCCTAATTTGCATAAAACCTGAAAACGATCATAACTTTAAAGTGATTCACCTGAACAGGCTCAAACTTAGCAGCAGGATAAAACTTGTTAACCTTGAACCATTGTTTACTTTAAATGGCGCATATTTGTATCACGTGACCCGTTATGATTGTTTTCCTACACAAAAAGAAAATTGAAAATGGGGTGCCGAGATGGCATATAATGGATATAAATTGAACCGTTAATGTATTTGTATGCTTCTCCCCTATATGAATCTGGCCGGAATGGTTGACTATGATTTACAGTTAAAGGGTTATTTCGTAAAACAGGTCACGTGACATATTTTGTCTCTTAATAAAATACAAAAATTGTCCATTCCGGGCAGGGATAGTATTTATGCATTGAGGCAAACAATTGCTTATGATTTTCTCTTGGCTAAAGTTAACCATCCTTACCCCATTTGAAGTTTCCTTTTTGTCCAAATTATGACGTCATCAGACACGTGACCACAATAATCAAACCTTAAGTTATTTAAGGACGCAAAATCCAGTTTGTTGTTTACTTTTAGTGACTCTTGGGGCTAAAATACATTACTTCCAAAGGAAAAAAGAATTTACTTCGCGGGGGGTCTACACCAAGGGACGAGCCATGCCTTAACATGCTTGAGAACAAACAAAGAAGCAAGGCTGATACTACGTATAAAAACTTTGCAAGACATTAACATGACACGAGATAGAACCCAACACAGTAGGATCGTAGCCGTTGACATCTTCAGTTTCGTTCTTATTAGAACTATTTTACTACCTATTCTATTCTATTCTATTGCTTTTTTTATCGTTAATAAATAACGTACGCCGAATGAGCGTAGAGCGGTTTTCAATTGAGTACATCGAAGGTAATTTCGTGATTTCTTTGGTTTTGCATTTTTTACGCTTTGTGATTGGCTAAAAAATCTTGCGTCTCCTTTATCAACCAATCAGAAGTAAAACCAAAACCAATCGTGACTTTCTCGCACGCGTTTTTCCGCGCTTGGCGCTGGCGACATGTATTTGCTTCATGCTCTGATTGGTTCATTGGATTGTCTGCCTCTGTTTTGATTGGCGAGAGTAAAATTACTTTGGTTTTAGTTTTACGACACTCAATTAAAAACTCCTCTTATAGTAGCTGCGTACGCTTTTATTCACTTTTCCCTTAAAGTCGCTTGCGCGTCGTGTTTCCACGAAGCAAGTGCTTACGCGCGCGTGAAAACCGCTCTATTAGAACTTTTCAATCAGTTTGTTTTATCCAAATGAGCTGTTTCAGTCCTTGTTGCAAATCACTGTGTTCCCTTTGCCATCAATAGGGAGCTTAAGCAACGATGACGGCAACGCCAAGGAAAACGTCACTTGAAAAAAGGATTCGCGCTATTTTAAACTACTTTGCAGTTGCTCCAATTTGTTTAGTTTGTCTAATGTGACTGGATTGTAACCGTCGTGTGTTCACGTTCTCCAAAAAACCTATAATTTGATCATTTGACGTTGTTGTTTTGCAGGGAACGGCAAAGAAATGTACCAAAATGTAAAGCGCACGTGCAGAGGTATTGTTTTCGCTCATAAAGCCTATTGTTTTGTGCCGTTCTCGCTGCCATCGGCGTCGTGGTTGCTTAAGCTCCCTAATATATTCTTTAGGAACCGCTTCAACATTTGCCACACTCGGTAACAGTAAGGATTCGCACATCAGCATTGAATCGGATAACAAAAAAAAAAGAAAGAAAAGGTACGTAACAACAGTTGAAGACAACATAATGCTAAATACAGAAGTGACTTGTCATTATTTTTGGGACTTTATATGGTCAAAAATCTATTTCACCGTCAGAGAGAACTACCGCGCTCACAGAGCCCTTGCCTCATTCCCAGCATCCTCAGGGTCTCTCATGTTGAGCCCGCGCGTTCCAGGTCAGCTTCCTTTGGCACAGAATATCCCATAATGCAATTCACTTTGAGCCAGTCACGTCGTGCAAGGATTCATGGGATTTTGAATGAGTCGTTTTGAGAACACAAGGTCATGTCGCTTGCGAGGTAGAGGAATATTCCTTCTAGATTTTCGATCTAAAGGAAGTATTTGTTAGAATTTGCTAACAAAACTTTTCTTAACCCTTTCAGTCTTCTTCCGGCGCCGCTGCATGTGGCGTACCGCGACAAGGACGAAGACGATGATTTAGAAAAAGCCTACAAAGAGGTTGGTGTAGATACGTAGTCGGCCATGTTTGATACATTTGCTTGTTTTTAATGATCGAACGATCGGAGACAGAGATTTGTGAAGCCAGAAATGTGATTGTTTATTATTGTTCAGTTAAAGGTTACAGCTGCTAAGAGAGAGCCTCCTCCTTACGGCCAACGACATGGTTGGATTCCTAGAAAGCTTGAGGTTAGTAAGCTTACGTATTCGCGCGCCCTCTGATTTTTGTTTTTTCACGACGGACTTGAAGTCCGAAGTGTCGGTTTAATATGTCAATGAAACAACGATCCAGGTTTATGAATCAATGACTTGGGCTCAATATTCTAGCCACTCTGTCAAACAATTTTATCTTTGTCACATGATCTTTGTTGTAAGATTGTAAAGACAAAGATAAAATGCATAATAATACTTTATTCAAATTCAAGCATACAGTACAAGCATGCAGTATTGCTATATTGCAGTATTGCATATGTTCTATCACTTATTATTGCGCTTTTCAATAACACATGGAATCTGAAATTCAAATCACCAGCAACGGTCGCGTTTTACACTGCCGTCAATCATCTTAGCTTAACCTCTCAGGAAACAGATCTTCACTTCAATGAGTTCAAAAGGTCACGTCCGTGCATTATGATTGGTAGATTTCGATCCATTTTGTTTGTTTCTTTTTTACATGGTCCGTTGGCTTTCGTATTAATTATGATTGACGGCAGGGAATAACGCAACCGTTTGTGGAGATTTGAATTTCAAATTCCGCATGTTATTGAAAGGCGCAGTAAAGGTCCAGTCGTCTGACATTGTAAGCGATCTACTAGATAGACTTTCTCAAGAACACCAGTACAGATGTTCAGAGTTTAAGAGGTGGAATAGTAACAATCTGAAGAACTGTACAGTTAAACCTGTATTAAGCAAACACCCTTGAGAAATGCTGTAGTGGGTAACCGAAGGTTTCCCACCATTGAGAGTTTGCAACCAACAAGTATGCTCCCACCTGATAGAAGTTCGCTCCAAGATTATGAGTTCGGTAGCTGGAGTAATGTATATTTTGTTCTAAACGTGAGTTACGTAAAAGATATATGGAGTACATGGATATTTCTCGCTCTAAGTGAACTCGTAATCTTGGAGTGAACTTGTGTCAGGTGGGAGCAAACTCATTGGTTGTGAACTCTGAATAGTGCGAACCTCTGTAAAACTGCTTAACTTAGGTTCCCAAAAATTTCCTATCCATGGTAATGAGAAAAGTCCAACAACAACTCAACCAATCGATAAGGTTAAAACTGGCTCCTTCAATGGATCATTCAATCTTATGCACCTACAGTATCAATGTAAACCCGTGGGGGGGGTGAGTGCCGGCAAGGGGTGGGCATTTGACCCAGAAGTAAAAATTTTGGTCAAGGGTTGGGAAGTATACATGTACGTTCATCAAATGTAGTTAAATATCCCCACCCAGGGACAAAATAACAAATAAAAGAAAATAATTTATTTCATATACCTTTAATAACTAGTGACTTAAACTTGGTATGAATCTCACAAACTTGACATATTTAATGCCACTACTATAAACCACTTTGACGTGATGCAGGAGACTGTGCGCTTCTTCTAAAATATATCATCCTAGGTCAGCATAAAAAGTCACTTCCACCACAACTACACACTTGAAAGTAGCAACGTTCTTCAAACAGCGTTTTTGAGACTGGATGGCCTACAGTGTATGAACTAGCAGATAAATATTGATTACAAAAGCTCACCTTTTCCAAATGCCACGCTAAATCTTGGTCCCAGTCTCTCCCATAAAAATCCAACCTTGTCCCCAGGGCTATCCGCATTCAAAATGGTGGCCGATCAAATGACCTGGCCCCCAGCGTTTATTCGAAGGCGGCGTTTAATCAAGTAAATACGGTATGCCTAATCCTACAGTTTAATGCACCAGGCATTATCAGGCAATAACAGAAATCAATCAATACAATATTAAAATCAATAGTCGATTGCTATTGATTCATATCTGCAATTAATAATTCAAATCTAATTCACAGCAAAAATCATTTATTGGCAAAAATCGATGACAATCATTAATCCATCTTGTCCATATTCATGAATAGTTTCTGTCTTGTTGTTTCAAGCATTTACAGTGTAGCCAAATTTTTTTTTTGGACTGAAGATACATGTACATTGTGACATTGCTATTTTGTAACAAACAATATGAGACAGGCGTTAAGCATTTTATTATCCATTTATTGAATCCGAGTGTTCATCATTCATCATGTCCAGTCATTCTAACGCTATTGACTGCATCTTGCATTTCTTTTGTGGAAATCTCATGTGATGAGAATCCAAGTCAATTCAAACTCGCAAAAAGACTAAAATTGTTTCCAATTATTAGAATCAATAGTAAATAAATCCAATCGATGAATCAATCATTATTGATTTATATTGGCAATCGATAGCAATTGAACTCACAACGTTTTTTCTTTGTTAATTTTCATTGATTGCTATTAGTAACCCGGCCATAATGCCCTATTTAGTGTGTATAATATACCAAAGCACATTTGTGTGGTATTCTAAGTTTGTTGCTTTTAGCCACATTCCATTTAAGCCTCACATTTTCACTGCATTTATAATTATCTAATACAGTCAACTCTCTCTTAAGTGAACCACCCTTAGTGCACCCTCAGAGTGATCAGCATCTAATTTCTCCTTGTAATACCAATGCCCAATCAATCAAAAAGGTCATGAGAATTAAGGACTGATCACACAAGATGAATTATCTTGATATCTAAACAATTTCTCGCCACTACTTCTGTAGAAAAAGTATTGGGACAAGAAATGAGAATTAAAATTTTGATATTGGGGCTTAAAGGGTTAAGGGAAAAATCAATTTGAAAAAGTATTTGACTGAGAAACAAAACTGTTATTTACAATGTGGTCGCTTACGGGAAGTGGTCGATTAAGAGAGTGGTCGTTAAGAGAGAGCTGTATACAAGATTTCATTAATATTATTCTTTTTAAATCTTCAGGATTTTGGAGATGGTGGTGCTTTTCCTGAAATACATGTGGCTCAGTATCCTCTCAGATTTTTAGATACACCAACCACATCTAGTTTCCCACTCTTGCATGTTACTGTACAAGTTCATATATATCCCAGCATCAGTTATAGAGACATGTGGTGTAATTCTAACTTTGTCAGTGGTGTGGTGTAACCATATAAATGAAACCTCATTGCCACTCTTGGGAGTTAACTGGGCTAACAAGACAAGATTGAGCAGTGATTTTCAGGGTTGGAAATATTTTTTCTTGCTTAGCGAGACACCTTTGTCCTTCCAGACATCATTTTGATAGGATATCTTATAAAAATGGGTCGAACATCTGCCATGTTGGGCTTTTTTTACAGGTGCAAGCCATCAGCATACACGAGACACTAAGAATTTGCAATAAATTATTAAGAGAGGCTTTTTACAGCTATATGTAAATGAATAATATAACTAAATAGATGTATAAAATTTTGTTTTTTAATTACATTTTCATTACCTGCATAATTATTTTGTTACATGCAGATAAAATTTTTGCCTTCCTTGACAAGATTCTTTTAGATATCCTTTGGATATGGGACGCAAGAAAAAGGTAAAAGAGCAATAATAATTATTTATTATAAGATTTTAAGCAATACTTACTCTATACTGCTATTAATGGGGACACTGTCCTGCCAAAATAGCAAAATTAAATTGCTTTGCTTATTTCCATGTTACATGTATATTGCCAAATGCCACCAAATATACAACTTAGTTGGATAAAAAGATTCTATAGGGCAAAACAAAAGAAGTAGTTTGGAGATAAAGTACTGGATTGCAAGGATTGAAGTGGATTAAAGTTCATGAAAGTTGATTTTTTGACAAGTGGTCAAGAAATCAAACTTGCCATTCTTGTGAAATTTTGACTTTTCTAGCCGTTATTTTGTCTGTTTAGTTCATATTTCTTTGCTTCTATCACTTTTGGCAATGGTTTCTTCCAATTTCAAAATAATAAAGTGAGCTTAACCAAGCTCCTGGCCATAATCACGAAAACACGATATTTCAGCCGGGACAGTCCCTTTAAATATTTTCCAAACCTTAGTGTCAGAAAATGGTAAAAAGTAGCATGATTTTCTGAAAATGTAACACTTCAAGTTTGAAATTCAGTCAAAGGACATACTGTACATACTGTACATACTGTATGTTCTCACCTACCCTCTTTCTGATCACCTTAACTGTGCCTCTAAAAATGAACAAGTTACGAAATTTTATTTGTTGTTTCTTTTCATAGCCTGCCTCCAGCACAAATGCACTGCCAGTTCAGTTGGATTCTCAAGGCAGAGTGAAGTATGATGCACTTGTTAGACAAGGTCACCGAAAAGCCAAGGTAATCATGTGTTCTGTCCTGTGATTGACTGTATCCTGTCTATATGTATTATATACCTGCCAACTTTTTCCGAGTGATAGGCATGAGAATTTTTCCGTGGGAGTGCCAGAATTTCCGAAGGCGACCCGACCAAATCCGAAGGGAATCCAATCTATTCTGAAGATGTTCCGAAGAATTCAGAAGTTTCCATGGACCTCAGACCTCCGTTTAATAACATCCAGCTGTATTCGTAATGTTCGGAACGATAAAAACCTACAAAAAAAGTGCCAATTTTTCATGAACGTAACTATATTTTTAATTGAATTATGCGACTAGTGACTCTAATTTTTGACTAGTCCAGCAGCATTTTTACTAGTCCAGGACCAGTGGACTACCGCTAAGGTCAGGTGCTTTGCATCTCATATAGTCTCCCAGCATCACAACATAAGAAAGCAATTTGTGGGTGTTGCAGTTTACTGGAAGGAATAATCATTGAAAATTGGCAGCTACTTGTTTAAACAGGCCTTAACACATCATGTACATGTACATGTTTAAACTGTGGGCCTCGACATGCAGTTACATTGTACATGTACATAGCTTATTATTTGCAGAGTACTGTGTTTGTATTATTTTTGTGTCAATTTGTCTTTGTTGGTATTTTGTTATGTTATTAGGTTGTACATTCAAGATTTCAGGACTTGGTTCCTGTCCATTTAAAAGACGAAGGTGATCCAGAGTTGGACAGACCAAATGAAGAGGACATTGAAGAGGTACAGCTCATGGCTTTGCTAATAAACCTTTTTTAACATAATTTGGTTTAGAAGAATATCAGAATTTTATTAAGAAATGTTAGGAGGCAGCGTGGTGAAGTCTAGCCCTCGGATGTACAAGAAGGGGGGGGGGGGGGGGGGTCAATTGTAACTCCCCCCACCCATGACCAATACAAATGATTTCTAATCCTCAGCATAGTGAAGGAAATAATTTTTTGTACTTAGATAGACTACATGTATGAGCAGTCCCTCTTTCCCAGCTTAGTCCACCAAGTGAGAAACGAGAAAACATTGGCGAGCAGATAATGGCTGCGCAAAAACTGGGGCGGGATGAGTGCGGGGGAAAAGAGACTACAGACAAAGCCACAGCTTTTGACCTTTCATGGCCCAGTGATTTTTAAGGTGTCAATTTCATATGGTCTTTCAAGCCAATTAATTTTGTGCATCCAATAAAATTCCTTCTCTCGACTTGCTTATCGTTACATTTAATTTAAAAAAAAACCGCAATGTTGTGTTACCGTTAGCATTTCGTATTCACGGGTTGGCTCGCAGGGGCCTTCGATCTTGTCTTCAAATGTAAATTACTATTTCCTTCCTTCTTAAACTTCTTCATGGTGGTGTTATGTATAATATTACAGGTACATGTATTTGGCTGCCTGTTTCTCGTGTTTAATAGCATCCTTTTTGTTGACTCTAGACGACTAAGAAAACAAGAGAGGCATTAGAAAAAGAAGTCAGTACAAGAATAGCTGCTGCACAGCCAACCCAAGTTGCACAGAAGCCCCAGGCAGCGCAGTACATCCGATACACACCTTCCCAGCAAGGAATAGCATTTAACTCTGGTGCCAAACAGAGGGTTATACGAATGGTGGAGATGCAAAAAGACCCAATGGAACCACCTAGATTTAAGTATGTCACATTAATTTTGTAATGTTACAGATACACTTGACCTTCAAGTGGAAACACTAAGAGTATAAAGTATCAAAAGAAAATTAAACTGCTTACTAACATATGCATGTAAGGTTGGATAAAAGTTTGACAATGAAATGGCAAAATACTGTTGTAATACTCCACAGTTGTGAAGCCATACAAGTTTTAACCCTTCAAGGCCCAATAGAGATCAACATCAAATTTCTCCTTGTAATGTCAATGCTTAATCAATCAAAGAGGTCATGAGAATTAAGGAAAGGATCAGCCAACTGAGATAAATTCTCTCAGATCCTTGAACAATTTCTCCCTATTATTTGTTTGAAATGTGATATTCTTCAGTGAGTGACAAACTGCTTCTTTTTAGTCCCCCTCAAACCCCAAACATATGCACAGTACACAGATTCTGAAGCCTTTAATAACAATAGGGAACCAAAAAACTTTCTAGGCGAGCAGGGGAAGTTTGCGTACATGCGCGTAATCGCATGCAAATTAACTGCCAGTTTTGGCTGGTGAAGGAGTCAGTGGGTTGAGAGACTGCAAACAACTTAGTATAGTATTTTATGCAGAGGATACGAACCACTTTTTTATATACTGTCCAATAAACCTTTTCTCTTGTTCATTGCACAGTAGCATGATGTGAAGCAATATTCTGACTTATTTTATAGGACAAACAAGAAGATTCCAAGAGGACCACCCTCGCCTCCTGCTCCTGTTATGCATTCACCAAGCAGAAAGGTACATGTACAGCAGTGACAAAAACGAATATTGTACATCGTGTTCGTAACGACATGCAAAACCAGCCTTCACACAGTATGTACATAGACAAGAGTTTCGAATTCACCAGAACTCGAAGCCTTTGTGTGGTACTTACAGTGCACTCAGGAGAAACATGACACATCTCGGGAGAAATGAGGCAGGTCTTGAGAGAAATGAGAGACATCTTGGGAGAAGCAATCTTGCAAAAAGAGAGGCATCTTGTGAGACTAACTTGAGCGGTATTGTATCTTAACGTACACCCTGTAGTAAAAGGGATTGAGGTTTTTGTGACTGTCAATAAGGGCAGGGATGGAGGGGGAGGGCAATTTCTCCTTGTGGAGGCACAGTGGTGTAGTGGTTAGCGTGATGTATTTCAAATCTGAAGGTCGTTGGCTCAAGACCTGGTCTCTCCCATTGTGTTGCTTTGTTAGACAAGAAACGTTGCTGCACATTGTCTCTTTCCACCCAGGTGCATATAATTGTAACTGGGTACTAGAAACATGTTGCTAGGGGTAACCCTGCGATGGACTAGCATCCCATCCAGGGGGGAGTAGTGATACTCCTAGTTGCTTCACTACCGAAACCGGGTTAAGCTCCAGCCGTGTGGATCGTGGATCACGTGTTGTGCAGTGCTTCTAATAGAACTATTTTGAATATTAGTGAAAGTTCTGAGTTGCAAAACTTATAATTAACAAATGTACCGTAAGTTGCAAGTGGAGGCTGGGTGCCCAAGAACCCCAACCTGGGGAGGTAGATCACCCCAGTAGCCTTCCCAAACACCCCAGCCATATAATAATTTGTTTTTGCAAGTATTAACATGTACATGTACATTTGTACCTGTCATTTTTAGGTGACTGTGAAAGAACAGCAGGAGTGGAAAATCCCTCCTTGCATCTCCAACTGGAAAAATGCCAAGGTAAGTTATTTATTAATGTAGGGTTAATATTTTGTCAATGTGCCTAAAAACTGTGGTCGTATTAATTGGTTAAGGGCCATATTATGGTACTAATATATTTTAATATTAATTAATGTGCCACAAAGACTGTTAATTGAGCCATATTGATCATGTTAAAGAAAAAATGCTAATCCCTTAATGATATGAATCACAAAATATTGCTATCAAACTGTTTAATTCGTTGTTGATATTTTAATTTCTGTTTTCAGGGGTACACCATCCCTTTAGACAAACGGTTGGCAGCTGATGGGCGTGGTCTCCAGGATCCTCACATTAATGACAAGTTTGCAAAGCTAGCAGAAGCATTATACATAGCAGATAGAAAGGTAAAGTTTTTAAAAAAAACCTATTGCAGGTTGATTAGAACATGTTGTATTGTAATCATTTTGTGAAATGGTAAATGTAAAATGGTGAATTTTTTTAGTTTGAAAAGAAATGACAAATTCTCTGTGAGTTCCTGTTGGCTGAATTTGCCACTTTAGAAATGAGGAAACTGGGCTGAGCGAACTTTCGCGACAACTTCTGGAATCGTTACAGGGGACGCTTCTTTTGTCTCTGTCCCCAGAAGTAACAGTCCCAGTAACAGTTCCAGAAGTCATTTTGAAAGTTCACTTGGCCCAGTTTCCTTCCCGTTTCTAAAGTGGTGAATGGATTGAGTGTCGACTGGTTGTTGCAAGACAGTGTTTACACTAGGATGAAACATGTTTAATCTGATCATGAATGAAGCATGTTTCAAGTTATGAAAAGTGTTCACATCAGGCGGTGCATTGTGCCAATCATGATTGAAAAATGTTCACTCTAAACATAATTGAAACTATCCCACAAGGAAGTTTTAATCTAAGCCAGATGAAACATGTTAAACAGTGCATCACCCTTTGTTCCCGATGAGCTTGACAAGTGAGAGTAAACCACAAAATAATTCAACAGCAAGTTCAAGCTCTATTTGTTTTGGTTCATGTGTAATTATAAAGATTTTATGCAAACTTATGCCTGCTTCGTAAAACAGTATAAATGATAGAACCTGGCATGAAATGTGGTTTGAAATTAACAAATAATGTAAACAATGAAATTGTTAACATGTCTACTCTAAACATGTTTTGGTTTTGATGTGAACACAGCATTAGACTTTTTCTTTGTCCCCATGCTCTTGACATTGGTTCACTTATTGTGGATTTTTTTAAAAGCTCACTTATTTCCAATTGAAGGGCCGAGAGCATGTCCAGCCTATATGACTTTTTAGGCCTTTTTTATTTTTTCTTGCTCAGATTTGTCCAATTTTGGCATGTGAACTAGAAATTAGTTGCAAAACATTGTTCCGATTTTTTTTCTGTTGTTTTTTCCGTCGTTTTCGAGAAATACCGTATGCAAAAAAAAAATCAATCAATCAATCAAAGGCTCCTATTGTAACGCAATATTGCGGTAAGCTTCTGTTTTCACACTGACACGGTTCGATATTTTTTTAAAATTAAACGTAAGGAATTTTGACGAACGCAAAAAAAGTAAATCACTTTCATAACGTGATTCGAACCTGGAGCCGTCCGAGCGAAATCCCCGACCAAACCACTAGTCAGACCACTGAGGAACACATGCTCAGTTCAGGCTAAGTTTTATTACTTAAAGCTTGATACGCATCAAAACGCGTATCTCGATTTCAAAATCCTTTTAGATCGAATTTAATGTTGCATTAAAGACTCCAAATGCGAAACATCTTCCTGCCGGCCAGCAACAACTCACTTCAAGCTGCCCAAAGCTGTATTTCAAGTGCCCGACCACGCACAACGGACCCATCTACCACTGTCGCAAAGCATGTCGGGAAATCCTACAACAAAACCGAAATGGAGTTCCCGCCCCAAAGTTTTTGCAAAATACTATAAGTCTCAAAGCACTTCGGATATCGGGCATTTCGACCACGGCACGGGATGGGAAATGGCCCACAACTCTCAACACTGCCCCTTTTCTGATCCGAAGTGATTCCAGACTTTCCCGCCGGCTCGTCTTCCCGACCAAGGTCCGTTTTTCACCTCGAGCGCTAAATGGCGCTTCAGACACAAGGAAGGACAAGAAACACGACTCGTTTCTTTGAGAAGTGCTAGAGACTCAAGGATTTCCGGACTTAATGATGTCTTTCAATCACCGGACGGGCCTCATACACATTGGCTTACACACACGCTACAGAGGCGATGTGTTGCCGTAGTGAGCTCACGATAGATACGCGAGCCAGGCGTGCGTAAATAACGGTATTTTCGTTTAGTTGTTGGCACTGGTCAGAAGTATTGCAGGTCGCATATTCTCACGGCCAAACTGCTTTCAAATGGCTTCGAAATTGCGCTCTGAATGTACCGTCAAAGCACTGGAGGGCCAGAACTCTGCTTTTTTCAGGTGAAATTGGTCAAATTCCTTAGGGTTAGTGCAAATTCGACAAGGGCTTGTGATATTATTCGTTGTACGATAAAATGAGGCCATTCTGAGCTATTCTGAGCGAGAAAAAATAAAAAAAGGCCTAAAAAGTCATATAGGCTGGACATGCTCTCGGCCCTTCAATTCAGCAGTCTCTCTAAGGCTGACACCCTCAGGACCAACTCTAGCTGTCCGCATTAAAGAGGTGTTCACCTTAAAGAGAGCTTAGTTACAGACAAACAAGTGAAGTTTGACCACGACCAGTCAATCACAGATGTCCACCTTGGATACTGAGGTGTCTGCCCTACAGGGGTCTCCGCTTTCAAAGAGTTGACTACACTCACACACAACAACAACACAACACTTTATTTATACACAGGGTGGTGAACCGGCTAAAGTTCTAGCATTCGATGAACAGCTAATTTACTGTGATTAAAATAAAACTAAAATATACTAAAACAGAATCAAGATGCTAGGCATCACAGTATTAAAAAATTTAAAAATATAAATACAAGTTAAAATTTGTCATTCTTCAAAGATTCTATTTCTAATTTGTGTAATAAAAGTTTTGATGTTTGATGCAGAGAGTATTTTGTCAGTCAAACTGTTGGAAAGCTTGTTTGCATCGCATCTGAAGGAGTTCAATCCGTAGTTTGTAGTGAAAACTCTCGCTACATTTAGTTTGTTAATTCCTCTAAGATTTTTGGGGGTTGTTTCTTTCATTAAGTAATTCAGTAACATGTGGTTGTTTTTCACACACAATGGTGTTAAAATTTATTTTGCTTTACTGTTGCTAGGCTCGTGAGGCTGTAGAGATGAGAGCTCAGCTGGAGAAGAAGGTAGCACAAAGGGACAAGGAGAAGAAAGAACAGAGATTGGTTGAGTTGGCACAGAAAGCTCGTGAGGAACGTGCTGGAATCAAGGCTACTGCTGGTTAGTAGAGTGGGGATCACACAAAGGCTTTGTCTGTGCTTTCCAGTGGCACTGTTTGTGCCATGCAAGGTGTTTCTAACTTTTGAGGCTGTGACTGAAATCCTAAAAGGCACTTATGATGTAGATCGGGGTTATACACGTAACCTTTCAATTCTGATCTTAAAGTGTGACCATTCAAATGAAAGCTATTGAGCAGTACTTTCCTGTGGTGCTGTTTATTATGCTGTACAAGGTGGTTCGAACTTTTGAGCCTGTGGATGAAATCCTAAAGTGTGACCATTCAAATGAAAGCTGTACAGAGAGTACTTTCCTGTGGTACTGTTTATTGTGCTGTACAGGTGGTTCTAACGTTTGAGTCTGTGGATAAAATCCTGACGTGTGACCATTCAAATGAAAGCTACTGAGCAGTACTTTTCTGTGGTACTGTTTATTATACTGTACAAGGTGGTTCTAACTTTTGAGTCTGTGGATGAAATCCTAAAGTGTGACCACTCAAATGAAAGCTATTAAGCCCTTTCCAATGGAACGGTTTTTTTTTAAGTATATGACAAAATGAGATTTGGAATTTTTTTGGAAGTTTTAGGCTTGGGACTGACATGGTTTAATTCACTCTTTAGACAGATCAGAGGATGAGAGAGAAAGGGACAAACTACGTCATGATCGACACAAGGAAAGAGAACGAGACAGAAGAATATCAAAGGCCGCCCCAGACAAGAGGTATTGTTCAGTGGTGTACTTGAAGCTTTACTGTGTCTGTTTTTTTCTCATGCAAAAAGTGCCTAATAATCTGATCCTTTTGTTGGAGAGAGCCATAGCCATAAACTGTGGTACTTAGTTACATGCAGTTACAACCAAGCATCCCTTGCAGTGCTGCTCTTGGTTGACTGGAATAACCTAGCTCCATAGCAGACTAAATCATCGTTTCTCCCTTTTTTTGTTTGTTTTTCAGTGTAAGCAAATCCAGTTTGGGGAGGGTGGTACTTCTCAAACTTTTTGGTGAGGTGTGCAGCCTGCCTATTGAAACTCTTACCCATTTTCAGACCAAACTATGTAATTTTCCCTTCAGGTTTTCAAACCAAAATAAGCGATTTATCTGTCCGTGACTCCTAAGAAATTGAGACCTAACCCCTAAAACGATTCCCATTTTCAGATCAAAGCAGCTCAAAAGCCATATTTGATTGGGCCACACTCACATGTTCATGTACTTATCGCGTTCGAAGAACGCAATCCTAATTTCGTGTTGGTTGTCCTGTGGTTTACATGCAGTAAAATTTGAGATTTTTTGGTAGACGGTCTTCCAAATGGCCGCCCCTATTAGAAAATTGTCACAGTTTCTACATGTACTGGCTCTGTAATAGATGTATATTGCATGCGGTGGATGGTAGTCAACTCTTCTAATGCATATTTCTTTCACCAGGTCTAAACTTCAGCGTGACAAGGAGCGTGACATTAGTGAACAGATTGCGTTAGGCCTAGCCTCTGCCCCGGCATCTCAGGAAGCACTGTATGACCAGCGATTGTTTAATCAAAGCAAGGTAATTTAATTACACTTAAACTTAAACTCGACACTTAATTGCGTAGACCAGTAATGCAAAATCACGTGAATCGCTTTCCATTCTTAAATGAAAACTGTTCTAAAGCATTGTAATCACTTTGTTAAGTGACTGCTCTATATCAGTGTGAACACTTTGTAAGTGACTGTTTTTGTCCGCTAGGGCCTGGACTCAGGTTATGGAGGAGATGATGATGGATATAATGTGTACGACAAGGCCTGGAGAAGAGAAGGCAGCACAGCAAACGCTATCTACAGGCCAGGCAAGAATGTCGACAGGGATGTGTATGGGGATGACCTAGAGAAACTGGTTCAAACCAACAGGTTAGTTGCGGGGTGACTACTACCCTGTGATGATATGCCAATGGTGTGCTAATGATGTGCTACTACTGCACTAATGATTTGCTAATGATGTGGTAATGGTTTTGGTTGCGTGTAGACATATTTTATTTACTTCCCTTTTTGGCAAAAATGCCCAACCTCCCCCCCCCCCCCCCCCCTCCCCCAATCCCCGCAAAGAAAAAAAATTGTTACATTTACAGTATTCAGTGTACATGAGGTACTGCCAAAGGACACTATTATTTTGTCAAAGAACATGGAGTACTATGAACTCCTGGGGCTCGGTTATCGTGCTTATCCGGAGCTAATTGTAATATTATATCGAAATTTTGTCTCTTAATGCACTAGATTTCATCTCAGTGCATATTTATTTAAAAAGAAATGTGGAGGGAGGTATGCCCCTGGACCGATCCCCTAGGAAACATGTAGCCTTCAGCCACTTGGAACTTCTCCCCCGAACGAAAAGTTTAGAACCCTGGAAGGAAGTACACTGCGTGCAGTAAACAGCTGTTTTAACCCTCGTCAAAAAATAATTAACCATTGACTGTAATATCCTTTACTGTCATGTAATCATCATTGTCCTGTTCTTAGGTTTCAACCTGACAAAGAATTCGCAGGCACGGATCGCGGTCAGCGGCGTGATGGCCCAGTTCAATTTGAGAAAGAAGAGGAAGATCCGTTCGGTTTGGATAAGTTTCTTACAGAAGCTAAAAAAGGCAAGAGACCACTGGACGAACATTCACGATCAAGGTACATGTACATGTACACCATTCTCTTGTTTAAAGAACATTTTACAGCTTTGTTTTGTTTTCTTGTTTTCTTGTTTTGTCTCGTTGTATTTTTGTTTTTTGTCCCTGACAATACCGAGAGTACCCAAGTAACATTTTATAAATCTGGTGCAAAGCGCGGGAAAACAGAAACCGGTTGGCAAAACATGTATCCAATGCAAAGCGCGGGAAAACAGAAACCGGGTTGGCAAAACATGTATCCAGTGCAAAGCGCGGGAAAACGAGAAACTGGTTGGCAAAACATGTATCCAGTGCAATGCGCGGGAACCGAAAACCGGTTGGCAAAACATGTATCCAGTGCAAAGCGCGGGAAAACGAGAAACCGGTTGGCAAAACATGTATCCAGTGCAAAGCGCGGAGCAATTTTAATATACCCGGCTACTTATTTACATATTCCTAAACGTTTTATAGAACAAAGCATATGAAAACAAAAGAATCCATTCTCATTCAACGAGACGCAAATATGTGGCCGGGTATTCTACAGTTTAGTCTAAAGCGCGGGAAAACATGAAACCGGTTGGCAAAACATGCATCCAGTGCTAAGCGCGGGAAAACATGAAACCGGTTGGCAAAACATGTATCTTGTACAAAATGCCCTTGTTACAAGTGCCAAACGTAGGAAAACGGTGAGCATTAAATAACATCGAGTGAAACCTGATTTCTGCGCCCGCGCGAGAATGAGCAACCCCACAAACCAATTGTTTTCACTGCGACCGCTGGGCAGAAATCAGGTTTCACCCGATGTTATCTAATGCCGACCTAGGAAAACCCGCAACCGGTCCCAAGGTCGGGAAAACGTGCAAACCGTGCCAAGCGCGCGAAAATATGCACGCGGAGCCAAGCTTGATTGGTTAAAGAAACAGAATGATTATCGAGAAATGAAAACCTTTCTAATACTCCATCCGTTTTTTTTTTTTTTTTTTGCAGGGATCACGACAGTCGTAGCGCGAAGAGGAAGCGGTGAAATAATCAGACGCCAGTATAAATAGCATCAAACTCAATGTTGAACTGATGTAAAAAGACACAAAACTTGTCAATATTATCATTATGACTGTGTTCTTGTACAAAGCTTCTGTTTTACCAAGTTCATAACTAAGAACATGTCTGTCTGGTTAGAGCAGTTTTCAATTGAGTGTCGTAAAACCAAAACCAAAGTAATTACTCTGACCAATCACAGCAGTCGTAAACAATTCAATGAACCAATCAGAGCTCGAAGCAATTACATGTCGGAGGCGCCGAGGGCGGGAAAACGCGTGCGAGCAAGTCACGATTGGTTTTGGTTTTACTTCTGATTGGTTGAGAATGTGGCGCGAGATTTTTTAGCCAATCACAAAGCGTAGCAATGCAAAACCAAAGCAATTGTGTAATTACTTTCGACACTCAATTGAAAACTGCTCTATAAACCTCCACGGGAATAAGACGCTGCTGTGTGGTATTTAAATCTTCGTCCCTGATTCAAAGGTTTCTAATCTAAGAGGAAGAGTTACAAGAATGGACGAGAGTTTAAATTATTTGAGGGTTGAATGGTGCGCATGAGAGTACGCTAGTAAACAAGAGCAGAATTTTGAACTCCCGGCGATTGTCGCTCTCTCAATTCGACCCTGGATTTGAGCTGAAATCAGGCGAAAATGAGAGTTGCAGAGGGTTCAAACTCTTGGTCTCGATTTGAATGTCAACTTCAATGTGTCGTCGGTTCTCGTAACCTCTCTTTTTTAGGTTGAATTAACTCTCTTTTTGATAAGAATCCACGAGAACTGGATAACTCTCACACATAGTTGACATCCAATTAGCATCGTGCGGTCTCGTGGACCGATGTGCACTCGAAATATTTAGGTCAGTTCTAGAATCGATGAGAATTCAGGCTCAAAATTGCACCAACAATCACGTCAGCATGGCTTTTGTTGCCTAGCGGCAGGTGCTTCTCGCTTAGCAATAGGCGTCATGCATAAACGATAGTTGTTTACAAAGTATTTTTGTGGTCTAATGTTATCGCAAATAAGTTCTTTTTAGTGAAGACTACAGCCGTTACGAGACATAATGTAACTCACATTTTAAGAATTTATTACAAAGTGCGATGATTTCTGTATTTTTTTGCCAAACATAAAATAAACAACTGGCCTCGGTTCTTTAAAAGGTGGATAGCGCCATCCACTGGATATTAAATCTCTCTCCGACCACGGTTGTTGAAAAGGTGGATAGCGCTATCCACCGGATAAATCACTATCCAGCAGATAACACAAATGATTTTGTTAATACTTGTCCAGTGATAGTGATTTATCCGATGGATAGCGCTATCCACCTTTTAGACAGCCGGGTCTGACGGATAACACAATTAGTTTTGTTGAGTGTCACAGACTATAATCAAACCCAATGTATAATCACTGGCCAATCACAATAGAGGCAGTCAATCCAACGAACCAATCAGAACACGACGCGGGAAACGCGTCCCAAGTAGGCCACGATTGGTTTTGGTTTTACTTTTGATTGGATGAGAAAATGGCGAGAGATTTTTAACCAATCGCAATGCAAAAGCAAAGGGATCCCGAAATTACTTTCGACACTCGATCGATTGAAAACAGCTCTGGTGATTTATCCGGTGGAAAGCGCTATCTACTTTTAGAACAACTGGGTTGGAATGGAAAATTTGGTGTACAGTTGATCCTAATTCTAACTTTGCTCACTGATCCTATTTTGTTTCATGTTATTAAATTGAAGTCAAAAGCGGGGGAAGTGATCCTTTCATGTTCTTAGGGGACCGATTGCATGACGAATTTCGGCCCGGTTGCCGCGAGTTTCAGCCCGGGCTAAAACTTGGGAGTGTGTGCCGCCTAAAATCAAATTTATGGAAAATGACGCTCAGATTTACTTCAAATAAGCAGTATTGTTACACTGCAGACATATCCAGGCCATACCTTCACGAAATGTTATATGGTGAAACGAAGTTCACTTCCGTCCGCATTAAAATCACCATTAATATGCCCCATCATATCAGGCATCGGAATAAATTCGCGGTTTTGTCATAATCCTTATTCCACCCACACCTTTCTCTGTTACTTTACTTTTAAGCTGACATCTGTCTGCGTGAAGCTTCGTTTTTTCATTGAAATCGCTATGATTTCGCTCAGCAAAGCCACTTTTAAGCCCAGGGTGAAAGTCGTAAGCGTTCTTGCGATTACGTCTCCGTCGCCAGTGAAAACTTGCCTTCCAAACCGCATAAGTGTGGACAGGTCATAAAATAGCGTTTTCAACTGTATACGTGTCAACAGCTAAAATGAATGAAAACTCATTCGTGTGGATGCCAACGGGGAAATTTTTTAAATAAAAATAAACTTTTCAAAGAAATCCAATCGTTTCTTTTTCGCGTTGTGATGTGCGAGTAACGAAGAATTTTGCTCCAAAAAGGGAAGAGAAGAAAACTAAATTTTGTGATGAAAATATTCTCTAAATCTTCATCAGCTGTTTGTCAATTTTAATATATTCGTCACAACTGTATAAATCTAACTAATTGCGTCGACGAAGGAGACGCTTCCTAATCCTGTCGGCTAGGCGGAACGAATCGAGAAAAGTGTCGGTACCAAATCTGCGCCATCTTGAAACGTCACAATAGTATCCAGCATTCCCAGCGCGTGGAAATCAGGCATCATCCTGGGGAGCTGGGGTTCCGAAATGTCACATGTGAATAATCTATTTGTCTTGATTTAGTTTCGGATATTTTCCCGATTTTGGAATCGTACGGCTCAATATTTCAATGCCTAGTAAAAGAACGCAGTGGAAAAATTGGACGAAGGTTCTTCTCCGGACCAAGTAAGTTGTTGGGTCTCTTTGGAATCAAGCAAGAAGTTACAGATTTTCCTCGCTACCGTTCTGGTATGTTTTGAATGTTGTATCTTGATTTTGCTGTGGTTCTCTGCCTGATTTGGGAAGCTTTCACCTAAATACCGACGTCGTTCTTCGCGATGTTCTACGGTACGGTGCAATTCGCTTATGTCTTGTAGCAATAATTCACTGACCGGCCGCGCCAGGCGAACGCAGATTAGGCTAGACTTTACAATACCCGGCCACTTTGAAGTCGCATTACTCATGCATCGCGGCCCGCGGTCCCACGGTGAATGAATAAGTTCAAATTTGTGACACCGCGGTCCGCGGTCCCACGGTATCGTGAATACCGCTTGATAAAAAGAACGCGGGCTTTGATAAGTCGAAAATATAATTTTTACATTTTTTGGCTATTAAAATTAGGAGTTTAGCGCTGATCTACAAGGGCTCTACATGGAAATGGTTAGCTTTCATTTATTGTTAGGGTAACACCATACACATCTTAAACTTTGTGGGTTAAGCGCTGATCTATAGTGATTAGGGCTAAGAACTGCCTCGAAATGGTTAGCTTTCATTTGTTGTTACGGTAACACCATACTAATCTTAACTCATTGCCTTCAGGTCTTTAAAATTTCAGACGAATTCGTCTGATGACGAATAACACTTGCAAAAAATTGCGTTACATCCGATTGCCTCCAAATTTGGCCCACAGGAAGTTAATAGATTTAGCTAATTATGTGCCTAGTTCCAGCCCCCATCGTGTTTTGAGCTTCACGCAACGAATTTGTGTCAGACGGCTTCTGCGAAGAATGAAAGCTTGCATCGACGAATTTCAACCAAATACAAGTCAAGCAAGTTATTTTGAAGGATTCTGGAGGATAATAGGCCAAACAAACGCGAAAATCGACGAAAGAAAACAGTAAGAATCTTTGTTTCAAATTCGCCGAGTAGGCCAGTCTGGCACACATTCTGTTGAAACGCAGTGAAATCCGTCCCGCTGAGCTTTTTGCCTTCAAAGCCTTGTTTATTTTGATGACTTCTATCAGTGAATTCATGTTTGCTTGTTTTTAACTCGATATTTCGCCGAGAAACTAAAAAATAAAGCGGCTTTTGAAAGTAAATATCGGGTCACGAGGTGACGCTCAAGTCTATTTCGACCGATATTCGGTATTTTTTGCTTAGATATTGAAGAAAAAAATTATTTCTACTGTATTACATAAAATAGACAACTTTCCTGGCAAAATTACACTCGTAACCGTGGACCACGGTGGCAGGGAAAACTTATATATCATTATTATTCATCGACTGTGGCACCGCGGACTGCGGTGGCAGGGAAAACTTATACATCATTATTATTCATCGACTGTGGCACCACGGACCGCGGTGGCAGGGAAACCTTATACATCATTATTATTCATCGACTGTGGCACCGTGGACCGCGATGGCAGGGAAAACTTACACATCATTATTACTAATAGAAATATTTTTCTTCCACTGCGTGACCGCGGGCCATGTCGCGTAAGTAACGCTTTCTGAGTGGCCGGGTATTATAAAGTTGCTCCGCAGATTAACTTTACAGTGCTCGAAATTGCGCCTGTATATATCGGGCGCATTTGTGACTAAAGATTTTGCAGTTTTGTGACTAAAATTTGTCTAGCTAATAAAGGAATTATATTCAACAGTCTTGTGTCTTACTTGCAACTGGTAGTTGTAATTTTATCCGAAAAATCCTGCGAAATTCACGTTGAATGTTGCGCGACTTTAATAAACGTCGATTTCATGCTCCATTAACGCGGTGTCCAAGAACAGGCTTTCTCAGAAATTTCTCATTTCCGGTTCCGGTATTAGTACATGTACTGAAGAGTATGATTTCAGAATCGGAGAAATAACCGAAATGAAATTAAGACAAATATACTATTTATATGTCAGCACGGCAGGATTTTGCCCGCTTCCACGGCGATAGGGTGAATTTGTTTGATGACGGCCCGACGTTTTTGCCTGCGTGACATATCTCGCGACATAGCCCTTTTAAACAGTGGCTGAATTAATTCATGAAACTGAGGTATTAGGTCAAGACGAGGTGCCACGGGATAAGGAGACGCACTATAATCTATGATTACTACTAGTATAATATAAATCACGACAGCTAGTAAACTTTTTGGAGCGATTGAACCGCAACTCCCGACAACTTCATTTACATGTGTCTACTTGCTCTGAAGAATAGGCCATTTCCGAGTTGTCTTTAGCCTCTCTTTCAAAGCGAGGCTAGGTGCGAAACCTTTCATATGAAAATGAGTTTTCATTCACATGCAAATGAAACTTATTTGCCTATGAATGAAAACTCATTTTCATATGAAAGGTTTCGCACCTAGCCTCGCTTTGATAGAGAGGCTAAAGGCAACTCGGAAATGGTCTATTAACGCAGTCTGATCCTTAGACGGGTTTTTTCTACTCAGGAATTTCAAGAATGGGACTGAACGTACTCTGATTGGTAGAAATGCTCAACGGTCAGATGACGTCAAGAACAAGATCTCAAACAATGGGCCTTTATCACGCCCCGCCATTTTGTATAAAAACAAAAGATTTACCCCAAGCCTCGCAGTGAAAAAGTTGAGAACGAGGTTAAGCAGGGGAAAACAAAGCATTTATTCTCCTGGGAATCAACATGGCCGCCGCGTGATAAAGGCCCATAGCGTGCAAAGCAGGCGTATTTTGGGGGCGAACGAGCGCTGCGTTTGAAAAAACCGCAGACTGAGACGAGTCAAAAGATACGACCAAGGGTGTGGGAGTCAGGCTCCTCCCCTCCCCTCCCCACCCGCTTTCTTTCCTCTCAGCCCCCGACGCTGTGCAACACCAAAATGGCGACCAAACACTAAATTCAGCACTCGCCCACCACAAAAAAAAAAACGCGTGCACTGCAACACCGAATGCAAATATGGCCGCCCAACAATTTTTTTGTTTGGACAGGTTCTGAGAAAAGAAAAGCAATTGGATAATGATAAAGATCAGGTCAAAATAAGTCATTGTGTACATTTTCAAGGCCATATTCGTATAGGCAATCAAATTTTGGGAAAAACATGAAAGCGAGGCTAGTGAGGATAGAATGTCTTTTCTCATACAAATGCTTATAATTTCAGTGAGCCATAACTTTGCAACCGTTTAACCAAAAGCACTCAAACTTTGCAAGATGATACACTTTGCAGCACTTGTTTATGTGATATCATTAATTTCTCTGCAAACTTGGCCAAACAAAAAACTGCCTGACGGTCATATTCGCATTCGGTGTATGTCGACCGAGACATAACACAATAGGCACTTTTGTTATTCGACGAGATACATTCAAAGTTGCTTGGTATTCTGCAGTTTAGCCAGCTTTTTTTGCTATTTTGCATTCTCTTAGTCCCCGCGTAAGTATGAATATGGATTGACTGAGTGGTCACCGGCGGCAGGGTTTTTTTTTATTCTAACATCCGTTGGCAAGTTTGTACTTGTAGGTAAGCATGGGTCTATACAGAAAATTTTCTAGAGAAGAACGTGATCGAGATAAAACGATCAAGGGTGCCAGGGTGAAGTTTAAACATGAAAGAGACAGTGCAGTGTGGACTAGAGTTTCTAGCCTCCTCTGGCCCCACCTCAAGTAGTTTTAGAAATTCTATTTTACAATTTTTAGCGTGATCTTGGTTTTTCTTATTTTTCGTTAATTATTATTTTTAGCTTATTTTTATTTATTGACTTTCTTTAAGACAGGCCTCGTCTGAAAACCACCTATGGGTGATGGCGACTTCCTGTATAAAGACCGTTATAATAATCATAACAATAGGCCGGAGCTTGTAGTGTGAACTCCTTTCTGAGAGCGTTTTCTAAGTCTGACTTACGTTTCAATAGAAGCACTCATCTGATTTATTTACACGTTTAAATCTCTTTGTAAAATTTATCAGAGGTAAAATTTAATATCAGCTGAAGGTAAAAATTTGCATTACAGTGGAATTACAGTGCCTTACAGTGCATTACAGTGCCTTACGGTCACCTCATTAATACGGTCACCTCGTTATTACGGTCACTATTTTTTTGTCCCGTCGAAACGCGCGCCCATACATTTTCTTATAATGAAACCCCGTTAATGCGGCCACCCCGTTAATACGGCCAAATTTTCATGGCCCGTTGGTGACCGTATTAACGGGGTTCCACTGTAGTTCGTTTACTGTAAGCTCCATATTTCCCTTTTTTTATCAAAAACGTCTTTTTGAATGACACGTGCTGTTGATTTGTGCGGATTAACCCAAGTGTAGCTCGCGTACTTGGAATTTGAACGTTTTAATGACCGCACTTTTGGTTTCTTTGTTGCCCTGGCGATAAGCTTAAGACAAAAGGGTTCAAGTTCAGTTCAAAGTAAGGTCTACCCCTTACTTGGGAGCGCACTTGACCAATGACAGTACAGCAGTCTTGCAGCTAAAAGCACGTGGGCGCGCAACTTTGAATTCCACAGGGAACGACGATTCTGGAGTCACGGGCGACTTCAAAGGGACTCTCAAGTTTTACTTTAGCTGTTGTATTTGAAGGCGTATTTCAAGACGACTTAGGGTAAAAAATTCTACGTTGAGAAAAAGGTTGTAGTGTAATTCTCAGGCTCAGCCAATCAACAACGCTAAAGCCATGTGCGGTTCAATACTCATAGGATACAAAAACCTGTTTTTAAGACAAGCACGAGTATTTCCCAAAAATTAACAAAAAGTGAGCCTATTGCTACACCAGGCTCTAAGACGATTTTTTGCTGAATTAAGTTCAAATAAAACCTGACTTGATAAGAAAAATTACTTTTACTATCGACTTAGCATTTTATGCATATCGTACTTTAGTCCTGCAACTTTGTTTGTCAAGCTAATCAACTGCATACCAACTTATTTTTTTGTGCTCGCAAGTAATTTGCATCTTAACATGCACGCTGTGCGCATACATGTCTGAAAATCTCGTCTTTCCAAAGTACACCTCAAGTCTACTCGATTTTCAAGTGCGCTTCATATTAGTGCACTAATAGGCCATTTGCACGATGACGTCATTTGACTACAACTACCAGAATCCGTCAGTTTTTTGTTTTGTAGTGCAAATTAGGGCTATTGTTATTTAAACCGCACTGGGTTTACAAAATTTAAATAAGAAAGGAAAAACGAAATGAATTATGGTAGTTGTAGTCAAATGACGCCATCGTGCAAATGGCCTATTTGATCCCTCGTGTGAACCGGCCGCGAACACCTTGGCTTTGCATTCTGGGTGGTCGCGTAGGATTGGGGAGAAGAGACCGGGAAGCATGGCGGACAAAGTTCAACGTGTTTATACATTTCGCAATGGATGATTTGTCATTTCGCAAACTGGGAAGAAAGTCATGCAGTATATATAAGAACTACTTCCTGATATTTCTTGCGGTTTTTCCCATAATTTCACATCAGGATGAGAATCTACAAGCATCATGCCCGTTGTTGCAAGGAAATTCTGTCTTCGTAAACACTACTGGGACAGGACTTTTCAGCATGTGGAACGCAAGAAAGACCTTGTTTGACGATATCGTACGCTGTAAGCCGAGCAGGTAGACGAGAATTTTCCCTCTGTTCTCATCAACATTTCATCGGGTGTTTATAAAGAGATGGACAGCATTAAACTGGACTGTAGCAGACGGATCTTGCAGAGGATTTCTCTCTGGGGTGAAAGGTGATCCTTCTAAGCTATAAAAACTGCGTTTTAAGGAGGCTCGACTCGTTTTTTTTTTTGGACGTGGGGTGTATGTTTTGAAATCAAAATTTCGCAGAGAAGAAAGAATTGATTGCTTTCATACTTCACCAAGTTTATGAAATGTGATTGAGCTATTGCATTTAATATCCGCACCCCCCTGTTGAGGAACACAGTTTGTGCATCGCCCCTCAAGAAGTCCCCAGAAAGACCATCCCCCTGTAGAATTCCTTTCCAAAACAGTGTCCCCCTAAAGAATTCCCTATCCTCGACTGTGTTTTTCCTGCCACCCCTGAAGAATTCCTTTGTTTTTAACTTAGTTCCCCTGAAGAATTCCTCATATTTACATATGACCCCCTAACGAATAATTCCGTCAAAATGTGCTGCGAACCCTGAAGAAATCCACTGTTCCTCCACCCGGGGGGTACAAAAATTTTATGCAATAGCCCATTCAAGTTTTATGTTTCACTGGTTTCCAATCGACAGCTCTGCAATTGTTTATTGGCCTCTGTTTTAAACAATGTAGTTTTTCTCAAAATCTCGTCTGACACTTTATAATGAAATTTTCAAATTTTGTAGCACTCAAGTATCACTAGTAGCAGACGAAGTTTCAAGAAAATTTATAAGATGGTTTTCGAGTAAATCAAAAATCATTTTTTTATACGCAAAAGCAAAGTACTTCCAAAAATGTCCTCAACTTCATTCAAAATGGGACTTTTTAGGGCTAAAAATCTGGCTTCCTTTGCCCATTTTAACTTATTTTATTTGACAGTTTTTGTAATCTTTTTCAACAGGCAAGATGAAAAAATGGTGCAAGTTGCTTTCTCCTTAGACGTTCAGTTCTGTGAAATAAATTTAGTGAACCTGCACTGGACAAGTGTTGGTCTTGCGCTGCATAATGTTCTGTTGTCAAACCTAACCATTTGCAAGTGTACAGCGCAACAAACAGATATCAGTGTCGTTGGAAGCTCATCAAATATTATTCTTCAAGACAGCAGCATTTCAAACAGTTCAGCATTCAAACAAAACTTTATGCTGCCTTTGCTATCAGTGACCTCCCTTCCAGGATATCAAACCTCACTGCAGATTACACACTGTAATTTTTCAGATAATGTTCGACCAATTATCTTTGCAGGAAATGTTCATCAAGCTTCCATCATCAACTCACTCTTCAAAGCGAACAAGGCAGTTGCTGACGGAAATATTATCACCTCACAATTTTCACATCTCAATATTTCCACCACAAGGTTTCTTTGGAATTCTGGAAGTTTGCTGGGAATAGAAAATTCAGGCAGTTTAAATCTACAAGAATGTCTGTTTCAAGGAAATGAATTGCTTGGCGGTTCCGTTATTATGATGGAAGGACTGACCACAGCTGGGGTTAAAGATTGTGTTTTCCAGGAATCAAGTAGTTATAACGAAGGCCCTGTTATAAGGATTAAGGACAGCTATGCTTCAGCTAGCTTGGAGGTTAGTTGTCTAATATTATATGTGCTTATTGACTGAGTGGGAGGCCCAAATGAGAAAATATTTGGCTTTTGGTTATGGCGCATGGATCTTGCTGTGTGGTCTATATGCCATGACTAAGAGCTAAGAGCTAAATATGTTCACATCAGGCTGACCTAGCTCAGTCAATAGTTAGTATTTATTATCATCAGGGTGTCAAGTGACAAATGACACTCAGAAAATAGGAAAGGCAGTGGCCAAAAATTCAGAAAAATTAGGAGCTTGATGCCCTGTATTATACATGCATGACCAATGTTGGAAACATAAAATTGTTTCAAATTTAGACATGCGAGGCCATATGCATTTTTAGCAGGGTAGCCATTGTAGAGAGATTCAACTGTAATTTTGCTGCACTTTGCACAACAAACTATCAAACTTCCTATCTTATACATCTTACATGTGCCTGTATGTTCGTTTTTCTTGTCTCCAGAAATGCCATTTCAGTTGCAACATTGTCAATAGCAGTGTATTCCACCCTCCGGCGATGTCACATGATGTCCATCAAGTATCATGTGATAATTGCACTGTGGACCATAGCTGCCCAGGTAACTGCAGATAAGTAAATGGATGTGTTCATAACTGAAGTGGAATCAATGTCCAGAAGAAGAACTTCAAACAGCAATTAAAAATCCTCAGCGGATTTTATGTCCACAATAATTTATAAAACTAGCATTTCAAATCCTATCCACCAAAATTTACAAAACTCTGCTCTTTTTCTGCCAAAAGTGTATGCATCAATTTTGTCCATGAACATCAACACCAGTGCACGTGTGTGCCCTTGTGTGTAGTGTGTGATGCATGATCTGTCATACAAAACAGTCACAACTAAGTCCTCCTGTCCAATTTTAACAGGATGTCATGTATGTACATGAATAGAGGGTCAAATAAATGAATTATTAATAAAGAATGAATGAATCATAATATATACATGCATCCCTTCTATTAACAGTTAAAGCCATGAGTCAAACATCAAACAAGCCTTTTACAGTAGTTTATCAATTTCAAGTTAAATGTACCAAATGTCTTATCCAATCTTTAGAGTATATTTATAACAGCTTATTGTATTTAATGAACTGCAAGCAAGCTTTTAGCCAGCAGGGTGTCCGGTCATCTTGTGGATGCCCACGTTTTTTAGACATTATTTTATGAAAATTGCACCTACACTGTAATCCTTTAAAATTTATGATGGGAAATATCTTCATGATGCCCACTTTTCAATTTCTGGCTAAAAAGCCAGGCTGCAAGACCATGACAGTTAAAGAAATCACGAGACCTCTGCACCTCAAATAGTTCCCAATACTCAAATAGTTCCCAATAATAATATGTGATTTGTTTGTTGTTTTTCCTGTCTAGTACACTGTTCCCCAGGAGAATTCCTCACCAATAGCATTCTGTGCATGCCATGCCCTGTTGGAAGTTATAGCCCAGGAATTGTTATGAACAAAACTGTGCTAAATTGTGTAAGGTGAGATGCCATATTTATAGTACTCAAATATAAATGCCTCCCCTCATTTTACACTTTTGTACACCCCTTTAATTTACAGTGGAAAACAGGAATGATGAAGTGGTGACAGCACTTGCCTCCCACCAATGTGGTCCAGGTTTAATTCCCTCCCTCCTTAAAAACCAACATTTTCAAATTCCATTTTGATCTGGAATTCGAGGGCCACAGGTTTGTCAGTCGCAACACTGTTACATGCAAGTGTCAGCCTTGTTAAACAAACATTCAAACCAACTCAATTTATGTATTTATTTTATTTGTTTATTTACAGTTGAATCCCAATAACTTGAACCCTTGGTAACTCGAACCTCGTGCTAACTCGAACCAAAATTGATTTCCCCTGGTATTGCTTTATATATTTACTAATAATTTTATCCCTGGTAACTCAAACCCTTGATAACTGAAACCTCCCGCTAACTCAAAGTGATTTTATTTTCCCTTCAGGTCATTTTCTTTATTATTGTATTTATTTACATGTAGTACCCTTGATAACTCGAACCTCATCTGTCAAAGTCAAAACATACAGATGTCATCCAGAACACTGAGTTTATTAGTGCATATGTTGCAGGTCAATTTGTTTCAACATAGGTCAATTTGTTCTAACCTAGGTCGATTTGTTTCAACCTACAGTAGGTCATTTTTATTTCAACCTATGTTTATTTGTTTTTAATCTAGGTTTGTTTGAGTAATAAGAGATTTTGTTTTTGTTTGGGATATTAGTCTACTGGTAGTTAGCTTAACTCTGTTTATTCTTATGTAACACTCAGAATCACTGTTGCTGTTTTTGTCAAACCACTGCTTTCCAAATCATGCATCAAAAATTAAACTAGGTGCATTGGAATCTATGGCACTTTGAATATTTTAGCAGACTTAGTTACTGTATATTACTGTCCACCATTTCCCAAGAATGTCTTTTTAACTGAACATTCCACTTCAATTTAAAAGATTCAAACACTCTATTCTGAATTTGTTATTCAATGAGATTTTCGTTTTCTATTCTCAGTTGCCCAGCTGGTACATACAGCTCAAAAGAGAAGAGTAAAATATGTACATTATGTGCACAAGACACATTCTCTTCAAAGGCAGGGTGAGTTTATTTTTAGTTAATTCCAATGGACGGTATTCCTTGATACTTACCGGTACAATAAGTTTACTTCACTCTGATTTTTTTTGTCCAATTACATTTGGAGTGGAGGCGCAGTGGTGTACATGTAGTGGTCATGGCGTACGGACCGAGCGCAGCGAGGTCCGTGCACTTGATCGAGAGCCAAATATTTTCCCGTCCGACCCGACCTACAATGTAACTCAGTCAATAAGTATTTTATCATATGACTAGAAAATACAAGAATAGTCATGCAGTGCGAGGTCACTTGAACTCGAGTGGGGCCAGATGGCTTTTTCAGGACCGGCTCTCGTCAACCCATCCGGCCCCGCTCACGTCACCTTGTGATTCTATTTTCTGTTGGATTGCGTCAGCGGGGCCGTACGGTCATATTATAAAGTTATTTATTTTTTATTTTTAAAGTCCTGTGAACAAAGGTTAAATATTTGTAATCAGGTATACTTGTTCATAATTTGTTGTAAAGTAACTGTTTTGTACCCGTTTTAGATCAGCATCATGTTCCAAATGTAAAAATGATTTGTTGACATCTGAACCAGGCCAAGCATCTTGCTCCAAATGTAAGTAATGTTTTGATTCACACTCATAAAAGAGCATTAATTTTATTAGTATACCATTTGTGTCATTTGCAAGCAGAAACCTTTAAGCGCTCTATTAGCTTTTTGAACAAGTGGTTTGAAAACATGTGGATATTATAATATTGGCCACAAACTTCATGTGTTAGGCAAGCATACTGTGCAAGAATTGACCTTAATTCTTTGATATTTCGAGTTTCTTTCAGTGAATGATTTTTGTTTTTCAAGTTTGTTATCTCACAATCTTTTTTTGGAAGGAAAAAATTTAGGGTTGTTCAATTGCTCTGACAGATTTTTTTCTAAAAGTAGTATATGTGAAAGGCACCATTAGTATCTCAAAATTTGCAAAGTTTAGAAAAATTTACCGAAGGAAACGCAAGAAAATCTATGGTTAATTTTGCTTTGCTGACGTCATAAAATTTCGGACAAACGAGTACATGCAAAATTACTAAAGCCTGCGTCCTCATCGCGTATGTGGCTATAAAACTATAGGGAGCCACCTTAACCCTTTTTATTCCTGAGTTTTTCTACCCTTTTTTCTAAACTCGTAAGTAAAACCTTAATGGTCATGTATGATATACCATTTAAAAGGTCTTGATGAGTGCATGTAGTTCTTATTTCATATCAAAATTGGGGAAGGAAATCATGGCTTTGACATAAACAGGCTGAAAGTGTCAATGTCAAAAAGTTCAGAAATGCCTCAGTTTTCAGACATACTAAGTATACCCCCAAACTATAGCTTATTTTGCACCTCTCTGTTAAGTAATGATCCGCATAAGAAGGATAGCGCTGAACGGCAATGCACGATGGACTGTCAACTTTTTTCATTGTTACAATTAGTGATCTCATTGGCCTAGACTCAAAAACTGCTAAAAAGTTAAGGTTCAAGGTGCATTTTGTCTATTTTTTTTAAGGTTTCAAGTAATTTGAGACCTAATCGCACAACATGCAAGTTTTAAAAGATATTGTATTTGGGGAACTTCATCAACGAAGCAAAATTATAAGCTTTTGTCTTCTGCTGTTCTGATTGTTTAAGTACGAACATTTCCTAAAATGTTTTTGACGTAAATGGATTTTCTTTATTTTTATACTGAAATATAATTATGAACCATCAGTCCCTCCTCTATTCTTAAAACCAAAGATATTCTATGTGGGAAAGAGCCAATGCCGCAGAACAATGAAGTTTACTATAGTTCTTATGTGGAGCATTACTTAATAGAGTAACATGAGCTAAGTCTCACACTGCAAATGCGTAAAACAAAAAATTGTCAAAAGTTCCAGGGGTGGTCAACCATATCATAGATAATAGGGAGGTACAATTTTATTCTGGAAATGAACTGATCTTTCCGAGACCATTTTTGTGGCAAGATTTCATTGAAATAGACCAAATGTTAACAATTTTATGAACTTTTTACGTCGGTCGGCGTAAACAAGAGTGAAAGGGTTAAGAATGGTCAGAATATATCCCAAACAAATGCACATGAAATTTGTCCAATTTGCTTTCTTTTTCAGTGAGCATAGGATTGATCATCCTCATAGTGTTCGTGTCGCTGTTTATTGCCGTTCCTCTGTTAGTGCTGCTGCTTCAACACACAGAGGCTAACAAGAAAGACAACAGTTCTTCTTGCGTTCCACATGGCATGCACTCGCCATTGTTGAGAAAGAGAAAAAAGACTTACTTATCAATAAACAGCGATGATGTAGATGGAGACAGTTTTCCTGAAATGTCAACTTAACTACATCCAGAACGTGTCATTGAGTTGTAAAGATTTCTTATAAAATCTTGTCATGTTTAACCAATAAATAAATTTGTAACACAAATCTAGTTTGATTTAGGCAATGGACATATTTTAAAATTTTGGTCCCATGGAGCACTCCTTTCCTGATTAGGAGGGTCCAACTAGTGCTTATTATTATATGACCCGTACACCCCCCACCCTACCACACCCCCGTTCTAACTTGCCTCAGCGCCGCTTTTTTTAACTTATCGATAGCTAGAAAAGAAGCTTTATTTCGCAAGCTTTCCCATTCATAATGGCGGACATTCAGCTCGAGTTCTGATAAAACTTGAAATTTGCGTCATGTGAGTAGTCACAAGGTGTAATGTATCGTCTAAAATGCAAACAAACTCCAAGCATGCGTACTAAGGACTGCATGGTCTCTTTAAATAATAAAGAACGGTGATGTATTGTCACTCTTGTGTACAATTTAATCTTGATGACTCAAACCAGCAGGAGAACGAAATTAAAGTTAACAGAAAGTCTAATTACATTTGGTTTGAGAAACAGAAATTTTACCAGAGCTAGCCAGAAAGTTTTTGATAAAAACAACATTTTAATGGGACAGCACCGAGGAAAATAAATTGGTGCTACTCTTCTTTTTCCACTAAAGCGACTTCTGAGTATCCCTTAATTAGTACTGATCCCTGTCTTGAGTACCAAACCGCGAAAAAATGCAGGTGAATAACGACTTTAATTTAAACGGTTTTCTCCGCGAAACACAGAAGTGTTTTCCCAGGTGACGTGAAATTGCAAGGATCCCGAATGTTGTATGGCGTCATACGCGCATGTTTTACGACGGTATACGCGCCCGCGAGTTAGCCCTGCGCGTACGCCGGGCACACAACGCGTCCGCGAAACATTCCGCTAGCCATGACCATGAAAAATGACGAGCATGGGTTCTATGAGTATGGGTCTACGCGCGGGCCTTCAGCCCGCAGAGCTCCGCTAAAAAATGGTTTATGGGTTAGGTATAACAAACAGCAAACAAATCTGATCCATTAATCTAAATCAAGTTCATTTTTAACTGTAATTTTTTGTGGATTTTAAAAGCCGCTGGAAGGATAATTGTAAGAAAATCGACTCAGTAAAAACCCGCATATAAGAACCTACTTTTTAAGAACCTGTTAGGCTAAGATTTCCATTTAGGCCTCCGTTATATAAGAACCTGTTGTTCTTATTTTATAGTATTCATTTAAAACTAAGAATTCATAAATCAAATACAAGTGGGGTTTGTATTTGTTTAGATCGCAGTCATTTAGACATCTTTATATGCCTAGTTTATATAAGCAATAGACAGTACCAATATTCTTCCAGCAACAAAAACATTTTTTTTTTCTTAAGAAAATAAGAACCTAAATAGCCATATTTCCTAATTATATAAGAACGTTTTGAAGCTAACTTAAAAAATGCAGGTTTTTATACTAGTTATTCCCTTGGGCATTATTTCTGTGCATGAGAAAATTCAGTGCTATGACCGAATGCCTAAAAGAGCTTTAATTTTCTGAGGATTTGAAATGGAACGACACAACAAAACAAATTGGATCAACCAAAGATTTATTACCAAGTCGAGGACTATTTGTAATTTAATCGCCACTAAAAAGAGGTTCAGATATCCAGGTAAAATTACTTGCAGTCAATCGAGAGCCGTTTTAAAAATTGTTAACTATCCCACGGTTAGTTCTTGTCGCGACTGATTCGAAACATGATTTTTGCTCTGATTGCGAGAGCGCACTTTACGAGTTTTCAGGAAGTGCAAGAGCATAATGCAAAGCGCTTAATCGAAATTCGTTGTCTTCAGAATCGGAATTTGTAGGAGCGAATGTTTATGAAACTGTGAACTTTGAACTTATCTCTGCGATCATGTTTCCAATACAGGAAAAAATTTAAAGCTAACAAAATTGAAGTCGTGTATTAAAAGATTAAAAAAGGAGGGGAAATCGAAATATAGAGTAATGATTAATTGCGCGCGGACAGACTTCGAAGAAGGAATAAATGACGCAAATGACTTGATTATGATGTCACATGCTCTTTGCCACTGCCAAACTATTCTTTTTACGGAGCTTCAGTCTTCGAGTTTCTCCATATTCATTCAAACCTAAAAAAAGAATGCCCGGACTAAATGGGAGCTTGAATCTCTCGTAAGTGTTCATTGCTTATCTTGGTCTTCCTAGACATAAGAACTCAGAACGCATATCAAAACCATGCTAGTTTTGGGAAGCCCGAAAATATCAACTTCAATGTACTGTATTTAGTAAAACTAAGCGCTAGATTTCGCGAGGGCTAGTGCCGAGTGTACAAAGGGTTCGAGGATAAAATTTTCGCTGATTGAAAACCTACTTGAGCTTATAAATAGACCAACGCTGTTGCATGACTTATTTATATCGGTTATTAACACTGAAAAACATCCGCTAAATTTGTTAAGACGACGACAAAATAACAAATGTTTACATACGTTGCTGATACATGACCAGAAATTAGCTCCATTTTAAGCCGTTTTGTGCGCTCGAAAACCGGACTCAAACGGCTGAAAATCGAGCCTAGACCATAATTGGCCTTTAATTTTGATTGTCTCTTTCTGAAGTATTATTAAGCCCAGTTCAGAAAGACTTCAGTGCAGGCGTCTTTTTGGTGACCGAGTGCTGAATTTTAAAATTAAATTTGTTTATTTGGTCGTCATTTAGCGGATTTGGCAAAACGATCGGGGGCTGGGAGGACAACGTCTTTTGACTCGCCTTAATCTGCGGTTTAACGCCCCGAAATACGCCTGCTTTGGAGACCGCAGTTTAGATGCCTTACCACTGTCGAACGACGACTGTTGTACAACTTGGTTTGGCGCATTTAATTATATACCAGGTACGGCTTTTCATGGACAAAATTTGCACTCGCAACGGCTTAATGCGAGCTTAAGCTGAAGGGCCTCGTTAATTTCTTTCAAAACAAGAACAAGTTGATTATGAAATGTAACAATTTAATGCATGAAGAAGAAACCACCAATAACAAGGTGATGATACACGTAACACGTAACAATTTATTATAGTTCAACTTGTCTCGCAAAAAAATTGTTGCAAGTTGCACAACAAAAATACGTCTAAATTGGCTCTTATAACTTTTCTCGCTATATTCTTTTAGTCAACCAATCAGATACTGGGGGCGGGGGACAGATGCGTCATTTTTCAACTTACAACAATTTTGTTTTTTGCGAGACAGTTCCACGAACAGTTGTTATGTGTAACCGCTCCTTCATATGCGAAGTTTCCTTTCATCGACTTTCACGTGGAATCCTTCATCGCTCCATGTTGTAGCTAGTTTCCCTCATTTAGACAGATGATGTTAACAGTTTCTCAGCTCTTTCTGTTTGACGCTTGAAGTAAAATGAATGAGGCTTCACAGAAACCCTAGCAACGCTGCGCTCATGCGATCAGGACTACAGTAAACACCCGCATAAAAGAACCTGTGATTTTCTGTTTCAGGCTGATGCGTTTCTTTTATATAGGATGCGTAGAGAGAAATCAACTTTGAAAGGTTCTTAAAATTGTTTCTGGAAATGTTATACAGAATCTACTGAAAATTTGCTTCAATCTAGTGAATGATTGACTATGACAGGTCTAATTATCACATTAAACACTAATTAATCAAACTTCGATTCTGTGTAATGAAAAAATTATCGAAATTGGAGCGATTTTCAATTGAGTGTCGTAAAACCAAAACCAAAGTAATTACTCTGACCAATCACAAAACTCGCAGACAATCCGATGAACCAATCAGAACTCGAAGCAAATACATGTAGCCAGCGCCAAGCGCGGGAAAACGCGTGCAAGCAAGTCACGATTGGTTTTGGTTTTACTTCTGATTGGTTGAGAAAGTGGCGCGAGATTTTTTAGCCAATCACAAAGCGTAGCAATGCAAAACCAAAGCAATTGCGAAATTACTTTTCACACTCAAATGAAAACTGCTCTAAAACAAATGTATTACAATATGTAACACAGCCTATCTGTGAGGGAAGTATGGATATTTTCTGAAACTATACATTGTGTGTTTGAAATAGTACAGCACACATACTTGGATTTGTCCCAGTGTTGTCTAATCTTTGGTAATTTATTGTACAAGAACCTGGCGCTTCATTTGTCAGGCTGAATTGGTTCTTATACATCAGGTGCGTTATTGGCCAAATTTCAGCCTGGAGATTCTTAATCCGATGATTCCTTTATGCGGGTAATTACTGTATTGATTGACAGTTTTCTTTCATCGCTCGATGATGGAAAAAGACAAGAAACTTTTCCTTGATCCGGTCGTCCAGACGGTCGGAACTGGAATTTTAAAACAATAAGAAAAAGAAGTGATATAAATATGAATTTTTGGAGTGATTTTAGCGCACAAAAGATTGTCAAATAATTTGCATGAGCATGCTGGAGTTTCACCTATAAGATCCAAAGCAACCGACACGTTTATATATTTATTTTACGATCGCTGAACAGAAGTAAAAGAAGGTTAGAAATCATAAATATGATTACGAATCGTTGAATTCGTAGCCTAATTTCTCGAAAAGACCGAAAATGTTAGAATTGCTCGCGCTTGCGCGTCCTTTCAACGCATCATACCAGCGCCTTTATGACGTAACAATCAAGATTCGATTCCAGCTCCAGGAAAAAACTTTCCAGCGATCACTCACGTCGTGGCTAAGTTAAAATAAAATCCTTAAAATCCTTAAAGTCCTCTCTCTAAGACAAAAAGAAGAATTGGCTACGATTTATATCTATTCGTAAGTATACTTGTACAGTACAGTTTGAATATAGTTAGTGGATATTTAATGATTCATGAATAGAATTAAAACAAGTTACATTTTGGCAAATCTCTGTTGGATCGGCTTGCTTGATGACCCACATAAACGTATAGTTATTTCGTTGATCTAAGACCTGGCACAGTTGTTCAAGATTTAAAGTAAGCCAAGTTTTATGTTTCTTGTTTTTGCCCTTTTTCTTTATCAATTTTAGGCTGCTTTTACCAATAGATATGTGCACTTCGGGTAAGATAACGCCAATTTAAGACAAAAGTATTTTTTCTTGGATAGCACTTACTAATAACCTTAGGCCGATGGTCACAAATCTTTCCTCCGTAATTTCTAATACACGTCCTACGTACAATTTCGTACATAGGATCCTATACCAGGCCCCGCCCCCTTCTCGATAGGATCGTATTCTAACCCAGGGTTGCCGTATATTCACTGACAAAACAAATATTTTTCAGCTGTAATTGCAACTTCTTCCTGCATAACTTAGATAGTGCCATTTGGAGAGAATGCCTTTTCACATTGTTTGATCGGTCCTTGCAGTGGTCTGTTGCTAATCACTGTTTGTATTTGATCCAATGTGACGCAATAGATTGTTCACGGTATCTGCAGTTTAGTTGATTTATAACTTAGATAACCACATCCTCATTACTTATTTCTCTGCAGTTCATATAAATACTTTTTCACATATACACATTATCATATTCATCATTTCATAGGTATAATGGAACTCACAATTGATGAAACTCCCATCTGGCCTTGTAGCTCAGTGGTAGAGCTTTTCTTTAGTGATGAGTTAATTATTTATAAATTAAATTATTTTTCGAATAAATTAAAGTATTTTTAATTATCGAATAAATTAAACTATTTTTTTAGACTCTAATTGCTACTCCTTCAGTTGCTGTATAACTGTGATGAACACATTCTCTTTAGTGATGAGTAAATTATTTATAACTTAAATTATTTTTCGAATAAATTAAATAATTTTAATTATCGAATAAATTTATTTTTTTTTCAGACTCTAATTGCAACTTCGTCAGTAGCTGTATAGAGTGTTTGCACATGACGTCATAAAAATTCAAAAATTTAAAGTATACATCCTACAAAACTGTTTCTAACATGGTATATGGATACCTGTGTTATAATCTTTCACAAAAAGTTTCAGGTTTTCAGGTTTTAACGATGTTTTGCTTCCGATTTACAAAGGTTTTAAATATGTCACGCAATTTGTCACGCTATTTCAAATACGCCGTGAAAATAAACAAAATTGAACCAGTTGAAAGTTATTTTTGAATTATACATGCTTATAAGCCGATTTAATGGCACTTATAGTGAATACAATATTTTGTGATGAGTTTTTCGGTGTAATTAAGACTTTGAATTTTTGGCCGCCATGTTGGTGTCCCTAAGTGGGGCAGCAAGATGGCCGCCAATACATTTCTTACGAAAAATGTCTAATACTCGTTCGCCTATAATTCTTGAAGGAAATGCTCTTGCGCTTCAACATTTGGCCCAGATCTGTAGTTTTAAACTCTCTACAATTCCATAAACATTTTGGAATCTAAAACTGTTGTTTAATGCTTCTGAATTTTGATATGAAGTCAGTGAAAACACTCTATAATTGCGATGAACACATTCAATTTAGTGACGAGTAAATTATTTATAAATGAAATTATTTTTCGAATAAATGAAATTATTTTTTCAGACTCTAATTGCAACTCCTTCAGTTGCTGCATAATTGCGATGAACACATTCTCTTTAGTGATGAGTAAATTATCTATAAATTAAATTATTTTTCGAATAAATTAAATTATTTTAATTATCGAATAAATTAAATTATTTTTTCAGGTTCTAATTGCAACTCCTTCAGTTGCTGCATAACTGCGATGAACACTTTCTTTTTAATTATGGTGAGTATAAAAAGGATGATTATGATGATTATAAGGAAAACGAAAATTATGATTACGCTGTTGATGATACAGATTACAGAGATAATATTGGTTATTAAAATGATCTTGGTAATTACAACGATGATGATAACAAGGCACAAGAGTATGGTGAGAATAAAGGAAAACAACAATGTTGATGTCGATGACGAAGATGATGATGACGATGATACAAGATTACGGAGAAAATATTGGCGATTAAAATGATCTTGGTAATTACATCGTTGATGTTGATATTACAAGACACAAGATTATGGTACAGGAAAACAAAAATTATGATGGCGATGACGAAGATGATGATGCAAGATTACAGAGATGATATTGCTGATTAAAATGATCTTGGTGAATACAACGATGACGATAATGACAAGACACAGGATTATGATTACGATGACTCTATTAATGATGCAAGATTACAGAGATGATATTGCTGATTAAAATGATCTTGGTGAATACAACGATGACGATAATGACAAGACACAGGATTATGATTACGATGACGCTAATAATGATGCAAGATTACAGAGATAAGAATTGGTGATTAAAATGATATTGGTAATTATAACGATAATGATGCTGTTAGCAAGACACAAGATTATGGTGAGTATATAAAGAAAAAATAGTAAAAAAAATTGTGGTGGCAATGATACTGATGATGATGCAAGATTACAGAGATAATGTTGGTGGTTAAAGGGGCACTGTCACCTGTTCTTAGCTAGTATCACTTTGAAAAGTAAAAAACATATTTGTTTCAATGGAAACCTCAAAATAATGGTCCAGTTTTGTTAACAAATACTCCGTCAGTGCACAGAAACTAGTATTCCTTATCTTTGGCTGCGGATGGCCAGGATGGAAATGGATTGCAACTTGAAAAAATTGGCCAATTTTTTTAAGTTCCTCCCAAGAGTCGTAGAAAAATCGCAGAAAAATGTATTATGGTTTGTTCTTCCTTGCAGAAGAAATCACTTGATATTATCTTCTTGGTGTTCTAAAAGCAATTTTATGTTTGAGCAAAGTTACTTTGTCATATCTTTAGTGTATTTTGACCAAAGTACTTCAAAATCTGCGTGATAATGCCCCTTTAAAATGATCTTGGTAATTACAACGATGATGATTACAAGACACACGATTATGGTGATTTTAAAGAAAAACAGAAATTATGATGGCGATTACGCTGATGATGATGATGCTTGGTAAATACAACGATGATGATAATGACAAGACACAAGATTATGGTAAGTATAAAGAAAAATTATGATGGCGATGACGCTCGTGATTATCCAAGATTACAGAGATAATATTGGTGTTTAAAAAGATTTTGGTAATTACAACGATGACGATGATCGCAAGACACAAAATTATGGCGATTATAAAGGAAAACAAAAATTATGATGGTGATGGTGATAACGCTGATGAAGACAAAGATTATACAGAAAATATTGGTGAGTAAAATGATCTTGGTAATTACAACGATGACGATGAACACAAGACACAAGATTATGGTGAGTATTGAGGAAAAAAATTATGATGGCTATTACCCTGATGGTGATACAAGATTACAGAGATAACATTGTTGATTAAAATGATCTTGGTAATTACAACGATGATGATGATGATGATGATGATGATGATGATACCAAGACACAAGATTATTGCGAGTATAAAGAAAACCAAAATTATGACGGCGATAACGCTGATGATCATACAAGATTACAGAGATAATATTGGTGATTAAAATGATCTTTGTTATTATAACGATGATAATGATGTTCACAAGACACAAGGTGTCATCGTGAGTATAAAGGAAAACAAAAGTTTTGATGGCAATGACGCTAATGATGCAGGATTACAGAGATGGAAGTGGTGATTAAAATGATCTTGGTGATTACAAAGATGATGATGATGATGACAAGGCATTAGATTATGATGAGTAAAACGGAAAACCAAAATTATGACGGCGATGACGCTAATGATGATACAAAATTACAGAGATAATATTGGCGATTAAAATGATCTTGCGGATAGAGTCTGATTGCACGTTCAAAGATAGGTGCAAGTTGTAATCCGGCGAAGAACTTATTATACTATTTTTGAACAAGAATTTAGACTCTATCCATGCTGAGGGAATAGCATTTTTTTCTTGGTGTGGGAGGGTAGGGTATGGTAATTGCAGCGATGATGATTATGTTCACAAGACACAAGATTATGGTGAGTATAAACGAAAACCAAAATTATGATGGCAATGACGCTGATGCTGATGATGGTGCAAGATTACAGAGATGATATTGGTGACTAAAATGATCTTGGTGATTACAACGTTGACGATGATGACAAGACACAAGATTATGGTAAGTATAAAGGACATTTATGATGGCGATAACGCTGATGATGATGCAAGATTACAGAGATGATATTGGTGACTAAAATGATCTTGGTGATTACGACGTTGACGATTATGACAAGACACAAGATTATGGTAAGTATTAGGACATTTATGATGGCGATAACGCTGATGATGATGCAAGATCACAGAGATAATATTGGTGATTAAAATGATCTTGGAAATTACAACCTACGATGATGATGATGTTTACAAGACACAAGGTTATGGTGAGTATAAAGGAAAACAAAAATTTTGATGGCGATGACGCGAATGATTCAAGATTACAGAGATGATATTGGTGACTAAAATGATCTTGGTAAATACAACGACGATGATGATGATGACAAGACACAAGATTTTTGTGAGTATAAAGGAAAACCAAAATTATGACGGCGATGACGCTAATGATGATGCAAGGTTACAGAGATAATATTGGTGATTAACATAATCTTGGTAATTGCAACGATGATGATTATGTTCACAAGACACGAGATAAATGAAAACCAAAATTATGATGGTGATGACGCTGATGTTGATGAAGATGCAGGATTACAGAGATGATATTGGTGACTAAAATGATCTTGGTGATTGACGACGTTGACGATGATGACAAGATACAAGATTATGGTAAGTATACAGAAAAATTATGCCCGATGGCGATGACGCTCGTGATGATCCAAGATTACAGAGATAACATCAGTGATTAAAGCGTTGACGATGATAACAACACACAAAATTATGGTAAGTATAGACTGAGGTAAACAAAAATTTATGATGGTGATGACGCTGATGATGTTGCAAGATTGCGGAAATAATAATTATTGGTGATTAAAATGGTTTTGGTAACCACAACGATGACGATGATGACAAGACACAAGATTATGGTGAGAATAAAAAAACAGAAAAGTACGATGGCGATGACGCTTATGACGATTCAAGATTACATTAAAAATATTGGTGATTAAAATAATATTGGTAAATACAACGATGATGATGATGATGATAACAAGACACAAGATTATAATGGTGAGTATAAAGGAAAACAAAAATTATCATGGCGATGACGCTAATGATGATACAAGATTATAGAGATAATATTGGTGATTAAAATGATATTGGTAATTACAACGATGACGATGATCGCAAGACACAAGATTATGGTGAGTAGAGAGGAAAAAAATATGATGGCTATTACGCTGATGATGATACAAGATTACTAAAAGATAAACGAACAGCTAATGAAGACGACATGTGCTAGCGATAAATGCTCTTGAAAACATCGGAGAAAAACCTTAAGGGTGGGGTGGCATCCATCTCCCCTTGTGTAGCCGTTTTCTTTACTGCATTTTCTAACCGCTACACTGGCAAATATTGTTAATTATCTTCCTCTTCCTTATATAAAGTGTTTGTTTGTTGTTTCTCGCACTGCTGACCAGTGAAAGAAGCTACACAAATGCATTTAAACCTCACAGTGGTGGGGTTACAAATCTCCATACATGTGGATAGGTTTGGCAACATCTGTTGACACAGCGGTCTTGTCCTCGGAACGAAGCTTTGTCCATGCTATTCGAAGATTAAAAGTAAAACAAAATTATTCGCGCCCTGAGTAAACGGATACTTGAAACGTTTCGTGAGCAGTGTGGTCGCCGCCTATATTACAGCGCCTTCTGCCAAGATGTATCAAGGGAGAAACGCGTAGCAGATGGGAGGGGGAGGGGAGGGTGCAAAGCTAGGTTGTTTCTTTTTCACGAGTTGACCAGAAGCCATTGTTTCTGTTGTTTGTTTTATTGTTCCCTCGAAGGATATAGAACCAATTCTTGGTTTTCACATGACGTCATAAAAATTCAAAACTCTAAAGTAAACACCCTACAAAGCTGTTTCTAAGGCCTGGGGCAAACGTCGAATCTTAGTCGAACTTAATTCGTCGAACCTATGAATTTTGAAATAGGCGCATGAATGGTGCGACGTCTGCCGCAATTAAGTTCGACTCAAATTAATTGGTTCGACTCCAGCATAAGTTCGACTTGCCAAGTCGGATAATGCGACAGTGGTTCGGCGTTTCAGCAAACGCCGTTCTAAACTCGCGCTGAACTCAATTCATAAATCATGCAAATTACAAAATAATTGATTCAAATGTGATGGACTGCGCAAACGTCACAAAAATACCGACTCCCCCATCTGCCAAACGCTACCCCCCCCCCCCCCCCCCCCCCCCCCCCCCTCCCCCTGACGAGCATGCGCTGTATAAAGACAATTTCACGACCGGGAGTGGCGAGCTATCGAAAGTCATTGCTGACATCGCACAGCGTGATGGAAATGTGTTTTGATATAAATGCTTGAGATGCGAATTCCCTGTTTGCAATAAATGTTCAGTGTTTGAAGGAAACGAGGACGTTGAGGAAGGACAGCCGGTAAAAGCGTTGCTCAGAGCTGTATGTAATGCGAGTCTTCTCTTTCTATTTTTCGCAATTAAATACCAAAGAAAGGCCCGACGAGCACTGTATTTCGGCATTTCGCTAGCAAGTCCTTGCAGTAACTAGCCGCGTCGAGTGAATAGCACAGGGACGCGTGCTTATTCCCGTGTTTTAATGAAGTGCAACTTGTAAAATAGGATTGACGCAGGTTCGACGTTTGCTACCACGCTGGAATTATTAAAGTCGACTCTTTGTCCAACCTATTTTTAATAAATTCGACGCAACTTAGATTCGACGTTTGCCCCAGGCCTAACATGGTATGTGGATACCAGTGTTGTTTCACAAAAAGTTTCAGATTTTAGAGTAGTACTGTAGCTCTTCCAGACCTCTATTTTTATTGGCCCCGTAGTACTGTAGCTTCTATTGTGTTTAGGTCTAGGGCTATTGTTTGTGTTGTTTAACCTATTGTTTCGTTAACTAATCACTGAGCTTGTTTGGAAAGGTACAGCCTCTCCCAGATTTTAACGATGTTTTGCTTCCGATTTACAAAGGTTTTAAATGTGTCACGAAATTTGTCACGCTATTTCAGATAAGCCGTGAAAATAAACAAAATTGAATCAGCTGAAGGTTATTATAAGTGCTAATAAGCCCAGTTAATGTAGCTTATAGCAAATACAATATTTTTTAATTTGATTTTTGGTGTAATTAAGACTTTGAATTTTTGGCCGCCATCTATGCGCCCCTGAGTGGGTCACAAAGATGGCCGCTCCATACATTTCTTTAAACTAAAAATGTCTAATACTCGTTCGCCTGTAACTCTTGAACGAAATGTTCTAGCGCTTCAAAATTTGGCCCAGATGTGTCGTTTTGAACTCTCTACAATTCCATAAACATTTTAGATTCGAAATCTATTGTTTAATGCTTATGAATTTTGATATGACGTAAGTGAAAACCAAGAATAGTGTGGCGGAGACCTTAAGAAAGTTGCTACATGGCCCGTTGAAAGGAGGGGAGAGTGGGGAGTTGGACGCAGGGGATGGGGGTGGGGGTCGGGGAAGCAATACGCCTAGGGGAGGGTAGAGTACGAATGTTTCGTAGTCATAAGTTGACTTATAGGAGTCTGATATTAATTCTACCAAGGGGTAAAAAGGCTTATTTTAATGCGAACCAGGTAGCTTTAGGTTTATCTGACCACTTAACCACTTTAAAGCACAAAGACTAACACAAGGTACTGACTGAAAACCCGATTTTATTTTGCAATAGGACGCTTTTCTATGAAAAAAAAACTGACATCTCGAGCCTTCGCGTTGGAATTACACTGTACATAACTATCATTGCTTGACTAACTTTGCAACTGATTGTTACAAGTGTTGTAATATATCAAACACGAGCCACGGTGTTTCATCTGATTTCCGAACTTCATTAAACACTCATTTCTTTTGTTTTTTCTTGAAGAATAATTAATGAGTTTAAGAAATCACTATCAAATAACTTTCAACTTCATGGCTTTGCTTACAAGCCGCCGTGACAAAAAATAACCTAACAAAGGAAAAATCGTTACATCAAACGAGTCTTCAGAGTTGACAGCGCCAAGCGCCAAAGTTTCACCCATTTTACTTTGCTGCATACCTTCATGGTCATCGAGTATCCAATAAGAGTTCAGGGATAGCTTCCAGGAAACCACCTCAATGCCGCAAGTGAACTTGACTTGATTTCCTGAAATATATTCCTGAATTGTGATTGTATAGTTGATCTCCACGAAAGAATGGGAAATAGGGAGGACCATTTTATTTTAAGAGGGTAGCTTGGGCAAATACAAGAAAATATCAAAAGCATTGACTCCAAACGTTTGCGGAACAAAAAAATCGAGCAGCGAAACGAACAAAATGCACCGTAAAGTAAGGAAAGATAATTCAAGTATAGCATTTAGTCGCCAAAAAGTAGTGCCGAGTAAAAATCGCACAACTACCTTCTCGCTCACAAATAAAATGGTCCGTTCCTAAACTTAAATAGTACTGAAAACCGCAAAAAAATGTCTTAGATGTAAATCGTATGATAAAGTCTTAAGTTTCGGTAAGTTTAAAACTAAAAGTGTACACAGAATAAAAGTTATAACTGACTTGGACACTATACACACTTAACAACTTTCTCTTTATTAGAATGAAGGTTAGTACATGTGCTGAAGTTTACGTTTATATGAACTCGTATGAATTTTTTGGGGATGTTGGTAACGGCTACTTGTCAGAAACAAATAACAAAAACAATATAAACCTTTTATTCGTGAATTTTGCGAGTTGAGAGCTTCCGTGTGACAGGTTGGTTACGAGTTGCGTGTTCCACGCTCGCGACTGCATCCTGTTATTTCCGATAGCACGTTTCACAAGGAAGTCATTTCACTACCAAGCTCCTCGTTTTCCTGTTCCTTTTTAAATTATTTAACCCAAGTGGTCCTTTTAAATAACATTAACAATGGTTACACAGCTAATAACAATGAGAAAACGAAAAAGCGAAGAATTGTGGTAGTTGTAGTCGCATGACATCACAGCGAAAGCGTGAATTAACCAATCAGCAAGCTTGATAAGACATTTGGTCCCAAGGCCCTCAATGGTGGACACCGCACCGCTTTATTCACGATGGCGGCAAACAGAAGGCGGAAAAAAACCCATAAATTTCGTTTCTTTCTAACCTGACTAAAGGTGCCTTCACACGGTAAACATGCCAAAATATTTTGCCAGCATTGGTCAAACTATTTTTTTGACGTTCACAAACGTATTTGCCAACACGAATTTGCAAACTTTAGTTTGTCGTGTGAACGCACCTGAATGGTTCCACATCAATTCTAGCAAGGAGGGGGAAGGGGGAACAACCATATAAAAAATGATAAAAGTGACGGGGGTGCTCGTCGGACATTTTCTGAAAACACCTTAAAAGGTACCAGAATCTCGTTTGACGGGCGTGGCTCAAATGGATTTTTAACCCCTGAGAGGTACCAATTCTAAAACAACACATGAACTGACACTAACACTTTTTAATAGCGATAAATGAATGAGGCAACGTCAAAATCCAGTTGACTGACAAATTGGTCCTGTCATATTTCTTGGAAGCAATACCACAAAAGGTACCGCGATAGTTTTAACGGTGGTCATTTTAGATTTTAGCACCCTAAGCGCGGTACCAATCCAATTATTTTGACCCCTAAAAGGTACGACGAGCACCCCCGTTATTTATATTTTGGAGTCCCCCACCCCTCCCTCACCCAAGAATGGACTTTCCTTATTCACAAGCTTGCAACTAAACAGCATTTTCTTTCGTAGATAAAAAAGTTGCTTCAACAATATCTTTTCCCTTTACGGAAATTCCATGACGTTTCTCAAACCGTACAAATAGCGTAAAATTGCTCGTCTTCGTTTTCAACAAAACTACAAATAACTTACGACATACAACGTTGCTGTTCTTTAAATTATTCACTGAAAATTTGGATAAAATACAATATTGATTAGCAACAGTGTGTATTGGAATTCGTTACTTATTTACCTATTATTACAATTGCAACATTGGACAATCGTTTTGACGTGAATTCTCGGCAAAATATAAAATCGCGTAGATAATAAAATTTCGTCCCACCCAATCCTCCCCCTCACGTTTTAGCTCAAAGAATGCGATAAAGATGGCGGCTCGAACGCACAAACCCCGCGGTCTAGTCGACAGGACATGCCTGTTCGTAAGTATTACACGTCATTTCGGAGACCAAGGGCGCCTTTCCATTCGACCTTAAATTTCGGTTCTGTTTTCCAAACGTTGCAGTCTGCAACCGTCTGGGAAAACTGTCGCATTGATAAGTTTACCCGGTGTTTAAAAAACAAAATAGCTGACCATTTGCTATTTTTATTCGCCTTGGAGCACGAACGATGAATAATACATAATTTTTACATCGTTCAGAGTTTTCGACAAAGACGCACTCAAGCTCACAAGAAACGCCAATTTTTATCGAAAATCTCACTCGGAAATTGTTGTTTTTGTCGTCCAACTTGTATGATAAGTCCTCGTAGCTCTAACAGGATTGGTTCTGATTGTGAAGTAAGGCTACCCTGTTCTCTAGTTCCAAGGCGGAAAGTAAAGATAGAATTTCGCAGTTACGTTGGCAGCCACGACAGGAAATAACTGCTCGATAGTTCTCATTTAAAAGCTAACAATTTAAAGTGCATATGAGGTAATTTTTTATTTTGTCTTTCTTTGGAGGCTATTATGTCTTTATCTCGAAATCATAAAAGATATTTGTGAGAAAAAAATTTAAGGCCTCTTTTTTGCCGTCCAAAGTAGCACAATTTGCAGAAATCAGTGTCCCGGAGACTGGGAACGAGTTGTCGATATCCATTGTGTTGATGACGTAGAAAATACTTGAAATTCGTTCTTTTGTATGCTCACAGTGTGTTTCGTTCCATTTCTTCAAAAGAATGTCAGACTGTGATGAAATTACGTCTTCTACAGAGTCTCTGTCAGACAGACAGAAAGTCGCCGAGGTCGAAGACTTCTCCTTTGCCGCCATGATACTCGTGAGTTGAAGTATTTTTTACGTCACAGCCTTGTAATACAATAGCTTTGGCCGCGCGCTCGATAGAGACACTTTCTGGCGGAAAATTCAACACTTTCAAGCCGAATAATTTCACAATGGGAAGGATCTTTTCGATGAAACCCACAAATTTAGATAAAGAAAGTAAAGCACTATCAAACCATGGAAATTCTTTTTTTACTTCATATGCACTTTTCTAGCTTTCATTTGAATTGGTCACACTTTAGGATTTCATCTAGACTCAAAAGTTAAAACCACATTGTGCAGCGTAATAAACAGCTTTAGGAATTCATCCACAAAATCAATAGTAAGAACAAAATGATACAAGCCGAGTTTTGACTCAGGGAGTGAGAGGCCTATGCCGCCGGGCCACCTAATATCCCAGTTGTTTCTTTTTTGAGCGATAAAACGTTAAAATTCCCTGGTTTACAATAATGATAATTATTTAGAAATGTGGCACTGCTGTCTCACAAAAAACTAATACTTGTTTGTAGCTTGCGCTCTGTTGGCGACATTGGCGGGAAAAATCTGTTGTTGGTCGGCCGCGTGGTTTCACGCGCAGGTTCTTTGTGTTGGCGCGCTTTCAGTTGCTCAGCGTATGCTTGCCACCTGGCGTCATCGCTTTCGTGTGTAAGGTAACGTTCGCCTACAACAGCCTCCAGGCTTCTCACGTCCAACCAGGTCTGGTAGTCCTGGAAAAGATTATGTGTGAACATGAGCCAATTAGTCGAATCAGCGCCCTTCTCTCAGTAAGCGCACGTTTTGTACTTATTTCATGTGTAACGTGAAATAAACTACGGTATAATCGGAATGAAACACCAAAGCAAACTCATTAAGGGGTTTTCAATTGAGTATCGAAAGTAATTTCGCAACTGCTTTGGTTTTGCATTGCTACGCTTTGTGATTGGTTAAAAAATCTCGCGCCACTTTATCAACCAATCAGAAGTAAAACCAAAACCAATCGTGACATGCTCGCACGCGTTTTCCCGCGCTTGGCGCCAGCGACATGTAATTGATTCGCGTTCTGATTGGTTTATTGGATTGTCTGCGTCTGTTGTGATTGGCCAGAGCAATTTTGAGACACTCGATTGAAAACTTCCACATTTACCGTAATTCTCAGTTGCCGTTACTGTTGATTTTACTGTCTGTCTTAGTCAATGAGAAGAAAAATGTCTTGTGAAAAGGAAAATCTCGTCTTCTATACGCGCCTTCCTTTGAGAAGCAAAGTGAAATTAACGCGAAAAATTGATCGCAAAAAAAATATTTTGCCATCCAAGCTGTGATAATGTCACTGTATATTTACGATTTATATGACTGTTATTTACCTGAAGCCACGGGTGAATAAGCGACTTATCACTTGTGTACCGACAGCGTTGCTTGACTTGTAAGAGATTGTTAATTAGGTCAATAGCTGAGAAAAAAAACAAGAGAGGAAAAGGTCATTCTTGCGTCACGATTTGTAAATATCCTGACATGTGTAAGTTATACGCACAATTAGTGGAAGGGATGGACTGGGGACCAGGCTGGCAGGACCAGCAGTAGCCACGCACCTCTTCAGAACCTCTAATTTCATTGGACCTGGTTATCACGCACTTGTATTGTTTTTAGGTCTAGGGTCCATTGTTCTGTTGTTTGTTCTATTGTTTTCTTAGCCAATCTTGTGAGGCGTTCCGAGAGGTGCGTACCGCCTCAGGACCAGGCTGGCAGAGGTCAAACCAGGTGTCACGACAAAAATTTCGAAAATTAACAAAAGTCCGTTAAAGATACGGTTTTCACTTGGAGAGATCAAAGCTCATAACTTTTTCCTGAGTCTGTGAGCGTGCGAAAACATTTAACGATTGACTAAAATCGCTTTAAGCTTTTTTAAAGCGAAGTACGTTGACTGGCCGTACATTTGTTTACTGTTTGAATGAGTGACAACCGAAAAACCGGTTTCCCATGGCTTTGGTTTGACCGCTGTTTTAATGTTGTCAATGTACAAACCTTCTGGTGAAATCTCCTGCCATGGGTCGGGCGGATACATGAAGGCAGCGTTATGAATTTGGTCTTGGATGTCTTCTTCTTCATTGAATGGGAATGTTCCACTTAAACTGTAAAAGAACGAAAATTACTTTGTAAACCAACTGAAGACTTAGAGATGAAAACATTAACTTCTTAAACTTTTTTTTCTTGCGAATACCACTTGGAAAAAATGTAACGCAAATTGAACAGCAACACAGCAAAAATGTCCACAATAGCGTCACACTTTAAAATTAACTTCATCCACACACTCGAGAGTTAGAACCACAGGAAAGTACAACTCAGTAGCTTTCATTAGAATGGTCACACATTAGGATTCCATCCACAGACTCAGACTCAAAAGTTAGAACCACCTTGTACAGCATAATAAACAGCACCACAGTTAAGTACTACTCAGTAGCTTTCATTAGAATGGTTACACTTTAGGATTCCATCCACGGACTCAGACTCAAAAGTTAGAACCACCTTGTACAGCATAATAAACAGCACCACAGGAAAGTACTACTCAGTAGCTTTCATTTGAATGGTCACACTTTAGGATTCCATCCACGGACTCAAAAGTTAGAACCACCTTATACAGCATAATAAATAGCACCACAGGGAAGTACCGGTTAATAGTTTTCATCTGAATGGTCACACTTTAGGATTTCATCCACAGATTCAAAAGTTAGAATCACCTTGTATAACATAATAAACAGTATCACGGGAAAGTACCGCTCACTAGCTTTCATTCGAATGGTCACACTTTAGGATTATATCGAGAAATCTATTGTTATCGATTCTTGCCTTACATACACGACGACACTAACCGACCACATATCGAGCAATCTATTGTTATCGATACTTACCTTACATACACGACGACACCAACCGACCACATATCGAGTGATCTATTGTATCCCTTATTGAGAAGGACTTCGGGGGCGAGGTACGCTGGCGTTCCGACCACAGAACGACGAAACGATTTCTCTTCGATAATACGAGCAAAACCAAAGTCACATAGCTTAATCTGAGGGTAGCCGCAATCATTAGTAACTGAAGATAGTAACACATTCTCGGGCTTCAGGTCGCAATGAACAATGTTTCTGTAGTGAAGATCTTTGAGAGCTACTAAAATCTGCAAGAAAAAATAATTCAAGTGTAAAGATAAAACTTAAATGCCACCTTTTTTCAGTGCTGAAAAAAGGCAGGGTGTTTGGCCAAATTGAAGACAACGCGGACAAAACTTTGTTTCACAGTGCACCTCCGCAAATGTTATCTACTGCAAACACGCACTTTACGAAGAAAGATATATGACCTACATTGGGAAAACGAAACAAACAAGCTAAAGAGGTCTATTATTACTTCGCATAGACATTGGCACCAAAATTATGCATAATGATCAATAACAGCGAGATGACATGAGATGACAGGACCAGTGACAAACCAATTATGGCTTTGACACAGATCACAGAGCTCACTAAACTTAAACTTTTAAATGTGCAAAACGCATTTCGCATTTAGCTTTTAACAAGACGCTGTGATAGGGAGTACTGAGTTATGGCAGAAACCCATAAGTGGGTTGAAACGTGCAACTGTCTCTTGTACGCTTCAAAACAAGCTTCCGATTATTCAATTGCTAAGAAGTTGTTACAGCCATATTTGGAAAATCAAGATAAAAATATCAACCAATCAATTCGCTAGAACAACTTGCTTCCAATCTCGAGAGACCGAGGGGTTTCCAAATATGGTACTAAGCAAATAGCGCGTTACACGTTTAACCCACTTATGGGTCTCTGGTATTGGGATAGTCTTGTATGTCGTTGACTGTCGGTGCACATTTGCAAAGTGGAACACGTGACGTGCGGGTGCAAGGATTAGATTTAACGCCTGTAGAGTTTGGAAAAGCTTAATTGTAATTTGGCGAGCGAAACTGCAAGGAAAACAGAGAATTTATGGAAGCGCATAGTCTGTATTCAGGTTTCAAATTACCCTTTTGACATATGTAAATTCGGTGCACTTTTCCCTGACAACTACAACAAACTTAAAAGGGCTAAATTTGTTTTCTGCTACATACCTTTCCCCGCTGTCTGCCTTCGATTATTATATTTAGTTTCATTCAAGATTTATCTTCACAATTGGTGAACATGAAGTTTAGAAAGGATTTTACACATGAATTTTGCGTGACTAATGCACTGGCACTTGGGGCCGCTTGTTTACATAAATGACCCATTTTGGTTTTGTTCGCTTTCTGTCAGAAAACTCACTCCATTCCAAATTTTTCCATAGCCGTTCACAGACAGCCGTTCGAAATTTTTGTTCTGTTTCAGCCATTCACAGCGAGCCGTTCAAATGAAATTCGATCTGTTAGCAGATCTCGTTGGCTAGAACGTTACCAAAATCTACCGTGAAGCCGAAGCCGAAGCCGAAGCCGAAGCCGAAGCCGAAGCCGAAGGCACGAATTTCTAGGGGGGTCTGGGGACGGCGGAATCTTATTAATAGAGTATAATAGAACGTTTGCTCGTAACCCGGCTTAAAATATAATGATGAGTTATGTGACATGCTAATGAGCATCGTCTTCATCTTGGCCTTGATTCGTGCTAATAAAACAATCGCGATCGCCCGCCAAGAGAAGTAACATCTTTTATTATAGGTGAAGGGAGGCAAAGCGTTAATTTTACCTGAGTTATGAGAAATTTCGTAAATCTCTCGTCCAGCCGGCCTTTAGCGCTTGACAAGATAAGCTCTAACATGTCACCTTTCATTTTTTCCATAACTACAAACACCTAAACAAAACAAAAAAGACGATCAGACACATGCATCAATTCTATGAACGCTCTCCGAATGCATCGATCAGAAGTGTACGTACCCTTTCTGGTGTCTCAAACATCTCCTCTAAGTTCACAACGCCAGGATGATTAACGTGCTGAAAAAAAAAAAGGATCACTAGAAATTAATTATATCTAATTATTACTACTCCCCCCTGGATGGTATGCTAGTCCATCGCAAGGTTACCTCCAACAATATGTCGCCGAAAACGTTAGAGTCTAAAAAAAAACAATTTCGGTAGCTTTATGTTGCGATGCGCCTTACCGTGAGCAACAAATTTTTTTCATCACGCAGAATGCTGGGACGTCATTAATTATTCATGATCACCGAGGTGGTAAATTTGAATGCTCGTGCGCTTTGAAAGGGCCAGAATAAGAGAAGAAGGGCCCTAAATTGTCCGAGTACCGTTGGTAAAACTCGCTTTTCTAACCTTTTTTGTCCTTACTTATACTTGGACCCACTGGCGAACTCAATTGACGAGCATGCCTCCTCGCAAACTTGAGCGCTCTCAAATGTGATCTTGTCACTTCGTGTTTATCGCAGGAGTGTAAAGTTAGTTACAAAAAGACTTCACAAGCCTGATGGCTCGCAACTGCCGGACCTTAACCCGGTTTCAGTGCATGAAGCGACTGAGAGTATTTATACTACTTCTCCCTGGATGGTATGCTAGTCCATCGCAAGGTTTACCCCCCAGCATTATGTCGCCGGTACCCATTTATACACCTGGGTGGAGAGAGACAAGGTAGAGTAAAGTTTCTTGTCTAAGGAAACAACACGACGGCAGAGACCAGGGGTCAATTTAATAAAACTTTTACAAGGGTAATTTACAAGTTTAGCCATTGTTTCAGTGTTTGAAAACAATAGCTACACTTGTAAATTACACTTGTAAAAATTTTATTGAATTGATCCCAGGCTCGAACCACCGACTTTAACTGATTTTCAGGTTGAAAGTCCGACGCGCAAACCACTAGACTACTGCTCCTCCACGAAGATTTTATTCACTTTATTGCTTCACATGCATCCACAGTTCCGAAAATAATTATAAGAATTAGCTGGTGATAGAGCAGTTTTCAATTGAGTGTCAAAAGTAATTACACAATTGCTTTGGTTTTTCATTGCTATGCTTTGTGATTGGCTAAAAAATCTCGCGCCACTTTCTCGACCAATCAGAAGTAAAACCCAAACCAATCGTGACTTGCTCACACGCATTTTCCCGCGCTTGGCGCCGACGACATGTAATTGCTTCGAGCTCTGATTGGTTCATTGGATTGTTTACGACTGCTGTGATTGGTCAGAGTAATTACTTTGGTTTTGGTTTTACCACACTACTCTATAGTAAAAACTTGCAAAAAAGTTTGTTGGGTGCTTACGGTAAGGCGCCTGTACCATATTACATATACAGTGGTATCCCCATTTTTCGAATCTCCAAGGGAAAAAGAAGTTGGTTCGAAAAATCGGAAGTTCGAAAAATAGAGGGTGGAATTGGCTGAAATCAAAACCAAGGGAAACGAGTGTTGGTTCGAATAATCTAGAGGTTCGAAAAATCGAGGGTTCGAAAAATCTGTACTTCCAAAAGTGTAGTCGTAGCGAAATTCTAAAATCGCATTTGCAACTACTAACCTGAAGAATTGCTACTTCATTCTTTAACTGTGCTTCTTGTTTCGTAGGGAAGCGAAGTTTATCAATAACTTTAATCGCCACATCTCGCCCACTCTCACGGTGAACTCCTGTAAAGGCAACATAAATTCTAAGCAAAGTTTTCAATGTTTTTTTTTATTTTGAAGTTTAAGCCTGGTTTTCATATGTCGGGAAAATCCCAGACGATCGGGGATTTCGCTGTTTCCCAACTGTCCCAGATTTGGCCGACTTATGAAAACACGAAATTGTAGACATCCCCGATCAACTGGGATGCTCGGGGACAAATCGGGAAAATTGGGAGCGTTTCTATTTTCCCGACGCGTCCCAGATTTCTGCGATGATCGGCGATTTTCCCGGAGCGTCTGGGATTTTCCCGACATGTGAAAACCGGGCTTTACTATCAGTTGTATGTAATTAAGTCAATCAGTTTATTTGCACGTGCGTTGTAGTGGCTTTGCACGTGCGTTATAGTGGATCTGCACGTGCGTTATAGTCACTTTGCACGTGTGTTATAGTAGCTCTGCACGTACGTTATATAGTGGATCTGACAAAAACAAACAAACAACAACAATTTATTGACAGAAGTTAAAATAGAAAACACTTGTTACGGCCCGTTTACACATGCGATTTTTGTCGCGCTCTCCAATGCAACTATTGTCGCAAGTGTAAACTAGCGGCGATTTCCTGTGCGATTTGGGTGCGACATTTGCTTTAATTTGCTATGACTTCCCAAAAATCGCCGCCAATCGCAACATCGCGCGACAAATCGCGCCCAAATCACACTGAAATCGCCGCCCGTTTACACATGCGATTTGAAGATGCAACTTGCGCGTGACAAAAATTGCATCGACAAGTGCGACAAAAATTGCACAAAAAATCGCCTGGAAAACGGGCCTTAACACGGGACGATTCACAACGACGATTTTTAGTGCAACATGAGTGCACGGACGATTTTCTTCGCAATTTTTTCGCTGCGAGTTTTTGATTCAGCTTCAAGAAACTTGCAACGCAAAAACACGAATTTTGCTCAAGTTGTTTCGTGTAACATACCTATCCTTAATTTTGTTGCTCTAAAAATCGTCGTTGCGAATCGCCCCGTGTAACATCACCTTAAAGGGCCTATGCAAGTGCTTTATGGTGCATCTGCATGGGAATTGCATCGCACTGGGTTTTAAGAAGGACGTGAACCAAACCAGCAAATTCTCAGCGATTCATTAAAAAAACTCTACATTGTCTTCTCAGATGTAGCTATAAGGTATTTGTGCGTGAATGATCCATGTGATCCCCCATTGAACGAATTAAGATTTGTCTAAAGGATGGAAATTTTAAGCCTGATCAATCTGCCAAAGGAATGAATGCGCATACTAACCTCCATAAACAATTCCAAACTGCCCTGATCCAAGAATTTCGTCAGGGAATACTTGATACAGTTGACTGATATCCTTCGAAAAATAAAATACCCAACAGTTACATTGTGTACTTTTACACTTTGGAGCCGTTAAAGAGGTGATAATGTCCGGAACAAAAATTACAGTGTGCATTCAATTGAACGTATGCCGGAATAAGAATATGCAAAATGATCACAAAAAATGCGTTTTTTTTCGGGATTTAACGTGATGTTACACGGGACGATTCGCAACGACGATTTTTTAGCGCAACATGGGTGCACGGACGATTTTCTTCGCAATTTTTTCGTTGCGAGTTTTTGATTCAGCTTCAAGAAACTTGCAACGTAAAAACACGAATTTTGCTCATTTTTTTACTTGTCGTTAATTTTGTTGCGCTAAAAATCGTCGTTGCGAATCGTCCCGTGTAACATCACCTTTAAGCTTGGTTCCCACTAGCGACGTAAGCGGAATCGGAATCGGAATCGTAAGAACCTTACGATCTAGTGGAAATCAAAACGACGGAAGCGGATAGTAAGCGACGGAAGCAGAAGCGGAGTCGGAAGAAAAAAGAAACCTTCTGATCCTTCCGATTCTGATTCCGTCGAGCTTACGATTCCGATTGCGACTCCGTTTTTTAATTTCCACTAGAACGTAAGGATCCTTACGCTTCCGACTTCGACTCCGCTTCCGATTACGTCGCTAGTGGGAACCAGCCCTTAAGAGCATCTAGAAAACTATTGCAGTATTATAAGCCAGCAATTCTCAGAGACTATTTTCATTATTCTTATTCCGGAAAACAGTCAGTCGAACGCGCCCTTAAAGTGTGATCCTCTTGAAGAATAAGCACCCAAAATTGTCCAGATACCACGCAGCTCTTAACAACCTCTAATTTCATTGGACTTGGGTATCACGCAGCTCTATTGTTTTCAGGGCTAGGGTCCATTGTTGTGTTGTTTGTTCTATTGTTTTCTCAGCAAATCAGAAAATACCTTGTAAGAGCTGCGTACTGCCCCGAATGCCTTTGAAGAAAAAGCAGGGTGAGTAATTTTAGAGCGGTTTTCAATTGAGCATAGAAAGTAATTTCGCGATTGCTTTGATTTTGCATTGCTACGCTTTATGATTGGCTAAAAAATCTCGCTCCACTTTCTTAACCAATCAGAAGTAAAACCAAAACCAATCGTGACTTACTCGAACGCGTTTTCCCGCGCTTGGCGTGCGCCGGCTGCAGGTATTTGCTTCGCGTTCTGATTGGTTCATTAGATTGTCTGCGTCTGTTGTGATTGGCCAGAGTGATTACTTTGGTTTTGGTTTTACGACACGCAGTTCACTTACCAAGTGAGTATCTTTAGGCCTCTCCTCCTCGTGTGATACTTCCATCTCAACATCTGTATCTCTAACAACTAAACACAAATTAACAAACTTTTTGTTAGATTTTAAGAGTATCAACTGAGGGGGCCGGTAACATAACCATTGCATGCCCAATATCAACTCTTTCATTCAAGGAGTCTAACCCACACGCACCCATTGCGACACGGCCTTTTTCCGCATTCTCTCGCAGTGTTTTCTTATTTTCGCGGTGTTCAGTATTGGGAAGCTACATTTTCGCGATTTTTGATGAGTCAAGTACAAGAAGAAGTCATAATTTATTGATTTTTTTTGGAAACCATCAATAACGAACTTCCTCGATCGTAACGACCCTTTCTTAGAGCTTTAACGCTGAATGATAAATGTTACTACGCTTTAGGCAACATATTTTTACATTAATACACTTTAGTTTTCCCATTACTAAAATTAAAGTTTGTCTTTTTAGTTCTCCAAACTGATGTTCTTTATCAATCTTGGTACTGTTTATTATGCTCTACAAGGTGGTTCTGACTTTTAGAGTTTGTGGATGAAGGCCTAAATTATTGTGTGGACCATTCAGAAGAAAGCCATTGAGCAGTACTTTCCTGGGGTACTGCTTGTTATGCTGTACAAGGTGGTTCTAACTTTTGAGTCTATGGATGAAATCCTAAAGTGTGACCATTCAAATGAAAGCTATTGAGCAGTACTTTCCTGTGGTACTGTTTATTACGCTGTACAAGGTGGTTCTAACTTTTGAGTCTGTGGATGAAATCCTAAATGTGTGACCATTCAAATGGTAAAACCAGCCTTACCAGTTGCACCCCCTGGGGCGCTACTTGTTGTTGGAGTGACACAACCAGGCATCAGAGCAGACCGGGTGACACCAGCCCAAGCTTGCCCCGCAACCGTCCCTATGCCACTGTCTGGGTCAGGCGTCTCATGCTCGTCTTCCACTTGCCCTACATAATAAATCATGTCTCTTGTTTTCATCTCAAAGCAGTGTGGAGCTCGCGTGGCATCCGTTGCTAAAGGGTCGATGTTGGAGTCAACCGATAAGATCTCAGACAGCTGAATCTCCTGCAGACGTTGACGAAAGGAAGTCAGTTAATGCATATTTAGCAGGATGCCTTCTCTACGTAAATTCACATGCTAATGAAACAAACTGTAAACAATGACGCCAGTAAAGATTCACCTGCAGCTGCATACAGTGGAACCTCGATTTAACGAACCTCTATTTAACGAAGTCCTCGATATAACGAACGATATTCTATGTCCCGGCAAAGTTACAGTAAAATGTATGGAAAAGAACCTCGATATAACGAATTCCTCGATATAACGAACATAATCCGGAAGCCCAAACGTAAAATCTACCTCGATATAACGAATTACAATGTCAACACGCGACAGAAGATAAGTGAAAGTGTCGTTTTTTTTTTGTAAACAAAAGCTGCGCGTCTGCTTAAAAGTGAAAATAATTGCTACTGAAAGCCACCATGATTAATGAATTGCATCTCAAAACGCGGCACTTCTGGGCGACGAAAATTGCATTGAATTGCGTGACAGAAGTCACTTGTGTTACAAATCAATCATTAACTATGACCTCGATAAAACGAACATTTTGGTCGTTTCCCCTCAAGTTCGTTATATCGAGGTTTTCGATATAACGAACCCTCGATTTAACGAACAAATTTGGCCGGTCCCCAGCGACTTCGTTAAATCGAGGTTCCACTGTATCTAACACAAGGAATCACAAGTTACCTTGTAATATCTGTTACTCGTCGCATCCTTGAAAAGTGTCAAGCATTTAGTGTCCAGTCTCCAGTAGTGTCTTCTTCTCTGAAATAGAAAAAAAAATAACAAAATGAAACATTCAGTAAGAACAATATAATCTGGGGGGGGGGGGGGGGGCTAAAGTGGCATCGAAACAGAGAACCAGAGGAAAGATGAATCCAATCCTGCTACTACACAGGAAACCCAACACAAGATTAGGATTGCGCGAAGTTGATATCATGGATCAGCAAATGATTTACGTCTGGGGTGCATAAATAGGAAGTGATACAACTATACATTGGTGAGAGGAGATACGAAATTTCCCTTTGAATGTTCTCATGAGCGAGCCAATGAACCAGTAAAATATTAAGTTGAGTTCGAGAAGAGAAATATCATATCTGCAAGCGGCCATTACTTTTGACAATTTCAAGATACTGTACATGTTAGCAAGCCTCTGGCAATACTCATGAAAATATTGGATATACAACCGGGGTCCTCACTAGGCTACAGTGACTTCAATACCCACTTTGAACATGCACACAACAGAGCTAAGAGGTCTTCACAGTTGTAACCATTGTAAACAACAAATTAAACGCTATGTTCAAAGACAATCATGTTATGTACAATCAGTCATGAATGTTTTAACTTTTGAGTCTGACAGCGAAATCCTTTGGTGTGACCATTCAATTGAAACCTCTTCAGCAGTACTTTTGCATGGTACCATTTGTTCTAACTTTTGAGTCTGTTGACGAAATCCTATGGTGTGACCATTCAATTGAAACCTCTTCAGCAGTACTTTTGCATGGTACCATTTGTTTTTCAATATTTTACAAAATGAAATTTAGGATTTTTTTTTAATTTTCATTATTGGCCTTCTTAGGGGTTAAAGGGTTAAAATATTCTGGGAAAATCTCTAACCTGCATTTCCTTGTTAGTGAAGTGAACCATCCATCCCTGCTTAAGAACTTTTGATCCTTTTCTCTTGGTGTGCTTCACAGATACAACTATTCTCTGTAGTGGAATGTTATTGCTCATTGTTGGAGTAAGTTGTGGCAAATTATCGCTATCTGGTGATGTAGGACTTGCAGGTTCGAACATTTCTTCCTGGCTGCTTCGGCTTGCAGACTCGGACTCGGCCTCTGCTTCATTCTCAATGTCATCATGCTCCTCATATGGGATGTCATTTGACAGATCCATTTCGGATAAACTTTCTGAAATTGCGCTTGAATCAGTAGAATAAAGTGAACCTGAAACATGAACAAAAATGCCGATACGGATCACACAATTTCAACAAATTGGCACTATAACTGAACATGGTTGGGACTCTTCTTAAATAAGACATTCAAGTAATTACACTGTCTCAAACCTGTATTAAACAGTCACTGTTAGAGAATGGCTAATAATAATAATAATAATAATAATGATGATGATAATAATAGATCACTTAATATATAGTGGCTATACAATACAGATCCAGGCGCTTTACAATCAGTTAAAAATAAAAAAATAAGGAACTAGTGAAATCTAACACAAAACGTCTAAAATAGGCATGAATATCACTGAAATTATAATGGAAAACAAGTTACTAAAAAGCGAGCCAACACAAATATGTCTGAACAGTGTGTATGTTGTAGGTTAAAATTATTTTAGGTTAAAATTATTTCAAACTAGTTAATTTTTATTTTCCTTTGTCTGAGATTATGTTAACCCATTCACACCTGAGGATTTTTACGTTTTTGAGTGATTTTCTGCATACACACGCCCCATAGGATTTCGTGACTTCATATTTGGAGTTGCCATTGAAAGTGCTGCTGTTCTAAAACACTGAAGGCTCGAGTTTACTGGAAACGTCATTGTGACGATCTCATTTTGCTTGGTTGATTTGCAATAAAGGGTCCAATATGAATTATCTACGATTTTTGGTAAGTTCACGGCCATTTTTCATCTTTAGTAGCTGCCTGGTGAGCATCATTAAGCTTGGAGGTAGTTCTGAGTCCACTTCTCAATGAAGCGAGTTAGGTGTTGTACTTCGTTTACGAATTTGGCTCGTTGCTCGTTGAACTGGAAAAATGGCCGCCTGGAAACGAAGTGGCTTTGGGACTCGACTCTGGATGAATTTCTCGACCTACCGCGGCATATTTTGGAAGTTGCGACCACAGGAGAATACAACAAGCGCGAAATTTCGGCGGTGGGTCGGAGTGGCTGTGGACTTAGTATAAATATGAAATGTGTGGGGAAAGAATGGAACGCTGTCAAAATTTTTGGCTTTTTCCCAGCATGCAGTGCGGTGGTGATGTTGAAAATCGAGGCAAGGTGAGTATGCACTAGTATAAGAAGCTGTAGCTAGGCCCGAGCAACGAATAAGAGCAACAAAATTCACTGCTAAGCTAGGACTAGGACTGAATTTTGCTGTAAATGTTGACTTTTGGGTTTGCCACGATGATTTGAATAAAAAAAACTAAAGGCAAAAACGTGATTTTTGTTGTTTTTCTATGACGTTAAAAACGGTAATTTTTGTTATTGTCCAAATTCAAACGCTGATATTCTGCAAAAATCGCTGACTTTTTTGTGTTTATTGGGTATCTCAATTTGAAAGACTTTTTAGTCAATGCTCACAACTGCTAGTTAAGGCAATGTTCGCACGATTGAGAAAGTTACAATTTTTTAAAGCAGTGGAGTCTTGTACGGGCGGTTACGGGCGGTTCAGGTGTCAATGGGTTAATCAAAAAATCTATTTTTCTTACAGTTGATAGTTTTGGCTCTTAAACCAGTCAAACAAAAAACCCTTAAGACTAGGAACATGTCATCACTATTTAATTTGAAAACAGGCATATGCATCAAGATCTGGGGGGGAGGGTACTAGTTGCTGGCCAATATTTAGTGCAAAGGTGAAAGTTGCATGAAAGCCAACTTCAAGGGGTGGTGATTTTCAAAACTAGACATAAGAGGTAAAGTTAGAACAGCTGGTGACAGTCAGTAGTCGAGGGTCAGTTCATCTTGGGTGATCAAGTTTGATACTATTGCCTATCACGTGACCTGGCCAACCCCAAACCTGGGACCTAACCCTAAGTTAGGCCTGGCCCTGAGCCAAGTTACACCTTACCCTAGAAATTGTTCTAACCCTAGAATCTTAACACTAACCCTAGATTTGAACTATCCCTAACCCTAACTTTCGCCGGGGGGTGTCAAAAGCCCTGGTCACGTGACCTTTATTTTTCTTCATTAACCCATTCACACCTGAGGATTTTTACGTTTTTGAGTGATTTTCTGCATACACACGCCCCATAGGATTTCGTGACTTCATATTTGGAGTTGCCATTGAAAGTGCTGCTGTTCTAAAACACTGAAGGCTCGAGTTTACTGGAAACGTCATTGTGACGATCTCATTTTGCTTGGTTGATTTGCAATAAAGGGTCCAATATGAATTATCTACGATTTTTGGTAAGTTCACGGCCATTTTTCATCTTTAGTAGCTGCCTGGTGAGCATCATTAAGCTTGGAGGTAGTTCTGAGTCCACTTCTCAATGAAGCGAGTTAGGTGTTGTACTTCGTTTACGAATTTGGCTCGTTGCTCGTTGAACTGGAAAAATGGCCGCCTGGAAACGAAGTGGCTTTGGGACTCGACTCTGGATGAATTTCTCGACCTACCGCGGCATATTTTGGAAGTTGCGACCACAGGAGAATACAACAAGCGCAAAATTTCGGCGGTGGGTCGGAGTGGCTGTGGACTTAGTATAAATATGAAATGTGTGGGGAAAGAATGGAACGCTGTCAAAATTTTTGGCTTTTTCCCAGCATGCAGTGCGGTGGTGATGTTGAAAATCGAGGCAAGGTGAGTATGCACTAGTATAAGAAGCTGTAGCTAGGCCCGAGCAACGAATAAGAGCAACAAAATTCACTGCTAAGCTAGGACTAGGACTGAATTTTGCTGTAAATGTTGACTTTTGGGTTTGCCACGATGATTTGAATAAAAAAAACTAAAGGCAAAAACGTGATTTTTGTTGTTTTTCTATGACGTTAAAAATGGTAATTTTTGTTATTGTCCAAATTCAAACGCTGATATTCTGCAAAAATCGCTGACTTTTTTGTGTTTATTGGGTATCTCAATTTGAAAGACTTTTTAGTCAATGTTCACAACTGCTAGTTTTGGCAATGTTCGCACGATTGAGAAAGTTACAATTTTTTAAAGCAGTGGAGTCTTGTACGGGCGGTTACGGGCGGTTCAGGTGTCAATGGGTTAATCAAAAAATCTATTTTTCTTACAGTTGATAGTTTTGGCTCTTAAACCAGTCAAACAAAAAACCCTTAAGACTAGGAACATGTCATCACTATTTAATTTGAAAACAGGCATATGCATCAAGATCTGGGGGGGAGGGTACTAGTTGCTGGCCAATATTTAGTGCAAAGGTGAAAGTTGCATGAAAGCCAACTTCAAGGGGTGGTGATTTTCAAAACTAGACATAAGAGGTGGAGTTAGAACAGCTGGTGACAGTCAGTAGTCGAGGGTCAGTTCATCTTGGGTGATCAAGTTTGATACTATTGCCTATCACGTAACCTGGCCAACCCCAAACCTGGGACCTAACCCTAAGTTAGGCCTGGCCCTGAGCCAAGTTACACCTTACCCTAGAAATTGTTCTAACCCTAGAATCTTAACACTAACCCTAGATTTGAACTATCCCTAACCCTAACTTTCGCCGGGGGGTGTCAAAAGCCCTGGTCACGTGACCTTTATTTTTCTTCATTAACCCATTCACACCTGAGGATTTTTACGTTTTTGAGTGATTTTCTGCATACACACGCCCCATAGGATTTCGTGACTTCATATTTGGAGTTGCCATTGAAAGTGCTGCTGTTCTAAAACACTGAAGGCTCGAGTTTACTGGAAACGTCATTGTGACGATCTCATTTTGCTTGGTTGATTTGCAATAAAGGGTCCAATATGAATTATCTACGATTTTTGGTAAGTTCACGGCCATTTTTCATCTTTAGTAGCTGCCTGGTGAGCATCATTAAGCTTGGAGGTAGTTCTGAGTCCACTTCTCAATGAAGCGAGTTAGGTGTTGTACTTCGTTTACGAATTTGGCTCGTTGCTCGTTGAACTGGAAAAATGGCCGCCTGGAAACGAAGTGGCTTTGGGACTCGACTCTGGATGAATTTCTCGACCTACCGCGGCATATTTTGGAAGTTGCGACCACAGGAGAATACAACAAGCGCGAAATTTCGGCGGTGGGTCGGAGTGGCTGTGGACTTAGTATAAATATGAAATGTGTGGGGAAAGAATGGAACGCTGTCAAAATTTTTGGCTTTTTCCCAGCATGCAGTGCGGTGGTGATGTTGAAAATCGAGGCAAGGTGAGTATGCACTAGTATAAGAAGCTGTAGCTAGGCCCGAGCAACGAATAAGAGCAACAAAATTCACTGCTAAGCTAGGACTAGGACTGAATTTTGCTGTAAATGTTGACTTTTGGGTTTGCCACGATGATTTGAATAAAAAAAACTAAAGGCAAAAACGTGATTTTTGTTGTTTTTCTATGACGTTAAAAACGGTAATTTTTGTTATTGTCCAAATTCAAACGCTGATATTCTGCAAAAATCGCTGACTTTTTTGTGTTTATTGGGTATCTCAATTTGAAAGACTTTTTAGTCAATGCTCACAACTGCTAGTTAAGGCAATGTTCGCACGATTGAGAAAGTTACAATTTTTTAAAGCAGTGGAGTCTTGTACGGGCGGTTACGGGCGGTTCAGGTGTCAATGGGTTAATCAAAAAATCTATTTTTCTTACAGTTGATAGTTTTGGCTCTTAAACCAGTCAAACAAAAAACCCTTAAGACTAGGAACATGTCATCACTATTTAATTTGAAAACAGGCATATGCATCAAGATCTGGGGGGGAGGGTACTAGTTGCTGGCCAATATTTAGTGCAAAGGTGAAAGTTGCATGAAAGCCAACTTCAAGGGGTGGTGATTTTCAAAACTAGACATAAGAGGTAAAGTTAGAACGGCTGGTGACAGTCAGTAGTCGAGGGTCAGTTCATCTTGGGTGATCAAGTTTGATACTATTGCCTATCACGTGACCTGGCCAACCCCAAACCTGGGACCTAACCCTAAGTTAGGCCTGGCCCTGAGCCAAGTTACACCTTACCCTAGAAATTGTTCTAACCCTAGAATCTTAACACTAACCCTAGATTTGAACTATCCCTAACCCTAACTTTCGCCGGGGGGTGTCAAAAGCCCTGGTCACGTGACCTTTATTTTTCTTCATTAACCCATTCACACCTGAGGATTTTTACGTTTTTGAGTGATTTTCTGCATACACACGCCCCATAGGATTTCGTGACTTCATATTTGGAGTTGCCATTGAAAGTGCTGCTGTTCTAAAACACTGAAGGCTCGAGTTTACTGGAAACGTCATTGTGACAATCTCATTTTGCTTGCTTGATTTGCAATAAAGGGTCCAATATGAATTATCTACGATTTTTGTTAAGTTCACAGCCATTTTTCATCTTTAGTAGCTGCCTGGTGAGCATCATTAAGCTTGGAGGTAGTTCTGAGTCCACTTCTCAATGAAGCGAGTTAGGTGTTGTACTTCGTTTACGAATTTGGCTCGTTGCTCGTTGAACTGGAAAAATGGCCGCCTGGAAATGAAGTGGCTTTGGGACTCGACTCTGGATGAATTTCTCGACCTACCGCGGCATATTTTGGAAGTTGCGACCACAGGAAAATACAACAAGCGCAAAATTTCGGCGGTGGGTCGGAGTGGCTGTGGACTTAGTATAAATATGAAATGTGTGGGGAAAGAATGGAACGCTGTCAAAATTTTTGGCTTTTTCCCAGCATGCAGTGCGGTGGTGATGTTGAAAATCGAGGCAAGGTGAGTATGCACTAGTATAAGAAGCTGTAGCTAGGCCCGAGCAACGAATAAGAGCAAAAAAATTCACTGCTAAGCTAGGACTAGGACTGAATTTTACTGTAAATGTTGGCTTTTGGGTTTGCCACGATGATTTGAATAAAAAAAACTAAAGGCAAAAACATGATTTTTGTTGTTTTTCTATGACGTTAAAAATGGTAATTTTTGTTATTGTCCAAATTCAAACGCTGATATTCTGCAAAAATCGCTGACTTTTTTGTGTTTATTGGGTATCTCAATTTGAAAGACTTTTTAGTCAATGTTCACAACTGCTAGTTTTGGCAATGTTCGCACGATTGAGAAAGTTACAATTTTTTAAAGCAGTGGAGTCTTGTACGGGCGGTTACGGGCGGTTCAGGTGTCAATGGGTTAATGAATCTGGGACAAAGGAAAATAAAAATTAACCTAGTTTGAATTATTTTTAACCTAAAATAATTTTAACCTACAACATGTACATTGTGTAGCTTGTTCTTAAATGTAAGCACTAAGTCTAAAACTGACTGCTTTACCCTTTCACTCACAGAGACACATAATGAACTTCTTACTTGTGAGTCTGTCAATAAAATCATATATGATGTGACCATTCAAATGGAACCTCTTCGGCAGTACTTTTGCACGGTACAATTTGTTTTTCAATATCTTACACAATGAAATTTGCGATTTTTCTTTAATTGTGGAGAGAGTTAGGGTTAATACAGGTTGACTGTTGAACTCAGGCTTTAAAAAAAAGGAAAAAAGATAGAAGAATCAGAAGACAAATTGACTGCAAAGTGTTTCATGCCCCTTTTATAAAAGGAAATTACAGAATTTGTTTTAATTACCAGCAGGCCATATACACCTCCTGTACATGGTTTAGTGTATATTTCTAGGGTTTCCTTTTTCAAAAATGATTGTTACACAAGAAAGACAATACAAACAACTTGCTGGATGATTCACTTACATGTGAGAAAAGGTGACTGTGAATGTTTTAACCTATTAAATCCCATAGTCAATTATGAAGAAATGTAATGTCGTTCTAACTTTTGAGTCTGTTGACAAAATCCTATGGTGTGACCATTCAAATGAAACCTCTTCAGTAGTACTTTTGCATGGTATCATTTGTTCTAACTTTTGAGTCTGTTGATGAAATCCTATGGTGTGACCATTCAAATGAAACCTCTTCAGCAGTACTTTTGCATGGTGCCATTTGTTCTAACTTTTGAGTCTGTGGATGAAATCCTATGGTGTGACCATTCAAATGAAACCTCTTCAGCAGTACTTTTGCATGGTGCCATTCGTTCTAACTTTTGAGTCTGTGGATGAAATCCTATGGTGTGACCATTCAAATGAAACCTCTTCAGCAGTACTTTTGCATGGTGCCATTTGTTCTAACTTTTGAGTCTGTTGATGAAATCCTATGGTGTGACCATTCAAATGAAACCTCTTCAGCAGTACTTTTGCATGGTGCCATTCGTTCTAACTTTTGAGTCTGGTGATGAAATCCTATGGTGTGACCATTCAAATGAAACCTCTTCAGCAGTACTTTTGCATGGTGCCATTTGTTCTAACTTTTGAGTCTGTTGATGAAATCCTATGGTGTGACCATTCAAATGAAACCTCTTCAGCAGTACTTTTGCATGGTGCCATTCGTTCTAACTTTTGAGTCTGGTGATGAAATCCTATGGTGTGACCATTCAAATGAAACCTCTTCAGCAGTACTTTTGCAGGGTACCATTTGTTCTAACTTTTGAGTCTGTTGATGAAATCCTATGGTGTGACCATTCAAATGAAACCTCTTCAGCAGTACTTTTGCATGGTGCCATTTGTTCTAACTTTTGAGTCTGTTGATGAAATCCTATGGTGTGACCATTCAAATGAAACCTCTTCAGCAGTAGTTTTGCATGGTACCAATAATATTATCAGTTTTCAACATTTTACAAAATGAAATTTGGGATAATTTTTCTTGAATTTAGTTCTTTGGTGCTTTTGGGAATTAAAGAGTTAATAGAGTTCAGATTTATAATACCTATAAGGGAAGTATTTTCCAGGACTTTTTTACTGTCCTTAACTGGTCCATTAATACAGGGTGACTGTTTAATACAGGTTTGAGGGTAGTCCTCTGGACAAACATTTGAATGTATAAAATAAATAGTTTTCAATTCACCTGTATCTAACATAGACACTTCACCTTGGCAGTTCTTTGGCGCCTTCTCTGCACATCCTTTACGGTGGCAATTAAACTTACAATCTACAAAAAAGAAAATACTCACTCATTGCTGCAAGCATGATTTGTGAACTTGAAAAATAACCTGAAATAATGTTTGTTTGTATGTTTTTATTTTATTTTATTTTGTTCCAAAAATTACCTTTGCACTGCACTCCCTGACGAAACAAACCTTTTAACTGTAAAAAGAAAAGGGAATAGTATAAAAATAAAAAAATAAAGTAAATCACTTTATTTAAGTGTCAAAGGTATTTAGCATGCAAGCACTAATTGGGGACACTTTCCAGATCTAATTGGAATTTTGAAGTGTTGGTTTTTGAGGAGAGGGGAAATCCGGAGTACCCGGAGAAAAACCTCTCGGAGCAAGGAGAGAACCAACAACAAACTCAACCCACATATGATGCCGAGGCCGGGAATCGAACCCGGGCCACATCGGTGGAAGCCAAGCGCTCTCACCACTGCGCAACCCCTGCTCCCCAATGTAGAGTTGGTAACACTCCCAGCTTTATAGCTATTTTTAATTTGTTGTCCGTTTGAATGCAGTCTTAATTTACCTGACTAATATACAAACCATTGCCCCATTTGCTTGCCTGATTTGGTCATGTAAAGCTAAAAGACAACTGAAGCTTTCTTGACATTACTGGTACCGTGATCGAATAATTTTAATGGGAAATTTAACAGCAATAGCTTGACAAGTTGGAGTAATAAATTATACCCCTTACAATAATTATTTGCTTTTTTGATTCCCTGCTTTTAAATGTTATCTGAAACAACAGGCTTTATCTCCACCACTCACCTATCACAGGACTACCAACATAAACTACATATTTATCAATAAAATTTACATAAACCCAAGTTTACCAATACTACCTTCATCACCAGAGGTTTTTCAATACTATCTACTCCATAGCAGATTTGAGCACAGGTTTAACAACACTAATACTACAAACAACACAGGCTAACCAACACTTACTTCACCCACCACAAGCTTACAAACTCTACCTAAACCTATCACAGACTTACCAACACCACCTATCACAGGATTACGGGACACAAGTTTACATTACAACTATCACAGTCTTACCGACACTTACTACACCACCACACGCTTACAAACTCCACCTAAACCCATCACAGGCTTACCAATGCTACCAATCACAGAATCACTTTTCAGCCCATGGAAAACGACATTTACTCACCAGTCTCTTGCAAATCTGACAGACAGTTGGCTTCTTGTATGAATGAATGGCAAACGTGTGGGGCACTTGGATTCGTCCTGAAAAAACTGGTTCTATCCAAATGGGTCGCCCACTCCATGTTGCTCTTCTGTCTTTTAATGACGGCATACTTTCAGTCAGCGAGTTAGAATGCTGGAGCAAGAGAGGGTCACACAAGTTGCCAACCTGCGAAGATGGTCTTGGGAGGGTGTTGGCATGAGATGGACTATTTAATGTGGTGATGCTAGAGCGATGCCTTGAATCTGAACAATTATTAAGTATTTTGTATGCGCACTTCTTGTGATAATTGCCACCACATCCTGAAAGGAAATATAAAAAACAAAATACTTGTTACATTTAGCAGTCATTTATAAGGTAAAGAAGGTATGTGCAAGTTCAAACTCCAGCTGATCATCTTTGCCTGTTCAGACCTGAGCTTGTTTCAACCTTGTTCCAAGGGTCTCTCAACCTCCCCGCCCCCTACTTTTTTGTAAGCTATTTCTTATTAAGCTCAGTTGTATCCTGTAGTTTAAAATTACCTGGTACAATACCAGCAAATATGCCACATCATATTTACAAAATCTATCGAAGAAGCTGGGGCTTAGAATGTAGTAGCCATGAGAAATTCCAACCCCTGGTCATGAATATTAAACAAACCATTTGGTCCCACCATAATTTCTGTTAGCTAAGTTCAGGGACTACAGTACAGGCCACTGATGCAAATTGCATTATTTACAAACAGTCATAAAATGTGTACAGTCAAACCTCTCTAAAATGGCCAGACCTTTCTGGCCGTTGTAGAGAGGTGGCCGTTATGGGGAGGTTATCAATTGGAGCATTTGAGTGAGTGAATGAGAAGTTGGGACAAGAAAACATGGCTGTTGTGGAGAGGTGGCCATTATGGGGAGGTTATCAATTAGAGAATTTCAGTGAGTGAATGAGAAGTCTGGACAAGAAAACATGGCTGTTGTGGAGAGGTGGCCATTATGGGGAGGTTATCAACTAGAATATTAATTTTGAGTGAGTGAATGAGAAGTCTGGACAAGAAAACATAGCTGTTGTGGAGAGGTGGCCATTATGGGGAGGTTATCAACTAGAGTATTTGAGTGAGTGAATGAGAAGTCTGGACAAGAAAACATGGCTGTTGTGGAGAGGTGGCCATTAGTAGAGGTTCTACTGTATAAAGAAACCATATCACATGCAATTTACACATGCACTGTATGTTCATGGGTTCTTGCTATCCAGGACGAGGGGGATTTAAATGAATTTAGGGCAGCCCTGTCAGTGCCAATTTAAGGAATCACCGACAAGACCAGGGAAGAGGGCATCATGTACATGTATTCAAATGGACAGACTGCAAATCACAGTAGTTGCTAAAAATATATATATATCTGTGTCGTAACTGTTCATCAGTAGGATGCCTAAAATGTGTGCAATTCTACAATTGGTTTCGGCTCCATCAAATCCTATACCAATTGCAGAACATTTTAGGAGGAGCCACCCACAATGTGAGCACAGTCACGGACAACACAAATAAGTAAGGAAAATAATGCAAAGTGAAATTAAGACGTTATTTAACGAACTAAATGCACACGTCAATTAAATAAACAAATAATGCACGCGCACAAATAATGCACCAATAATGCACCAATAATGCACCAATAATGCACGCGCACAAATAATGAAATTAAAGAAATAAAAACGCGCGCGTACATGTGCCCAGATACAACTGAAATACAAATCTTACTACTAAATACGTAATGTAAGGATACGATGTTGCAATTCAAGCATGTAGTTCTCGGCTTCATACCTTCACATTTGAGGCCCTGTTTTACAAGACCAAACAGCATTTGACCACAGAAGTCACAGAATGTTGGTGATCTGTAGGAATGGACTGTCAGTAGGTGAGGTCGAATAATGGTCTCATCCTCTGGAACTTTTGCTAAAAACAAAGTTGTTGAGAAGTTAAAAACAAAGAATAACAATATTACTGCACTTTTGAATAACACTTCCTGTACACCTGAGGTAACTGCTATATATAGGATACATGTATTTATTATATGAACACCAATGAAATACCAGGTGAGCTTTCGAGCGTAAACATCATATCTTCACACGTGAGAATAACATGTTATCTTCACATGTGAAAAGATCACCGTTGACACGTTGTTCTACTTTAGGACTACAAAAAAAATATTAAAGTGAAACGGTTTGATTTTATTGGTGTTTATATAATAAACAGAACATTACATGGCCGCTTGAAGATACGAAATTTCTCTTCTCGTGTTTTAAAATATTTCACTCGTTCGCTGCGCTCACTTGTGAAATATTTTTCAACACTCAAAGAGAAATTTCATATCTTCACGCAGCCATGTAATATCCTCTATATATCTTCTAATTTACAGGATATATTTCCTGTTCACTGAAGTTATTGAATTTTCAATAACTTCAGTTATTAGTTTTTGAATTTAATTATTGAATAAAATTCAAAACCTAACTAACAACAGACTGTGTTTTAACATGCCCTCAATCACAGCTATTATCATATGACAACAAACATTAAACATCACATTAATTAGACAGGGCTTTTCAGCCACAATATTTAATGCCAAATATAGACTTTATCCATATTATTAAATTGTGTCGTTTGAACAATTTATTATTTATAGAATTCCCAAAATTTTAGAGACTGAATTTAAATACGTACCTCAGCTAATAATAATGTTTATTCATCCATTTTACGTTTTAAAAAAATATGTATCATATAAACTATAAAGCATTCAGTTATATCATGATAACATGAACCGTCAATGGAAACACAAAACGACAGAGCTTACAAAAAACTTTACTTCCAGCTTCCCTTTGGACAAGCAATTCTCAAATTTTGTCTGCCTGGGCAGTATACATGCTTGCCAAAGTTTACTATTTTTGTTTTAAAATAATTATTTAGTCTGTGGATGGCTTGGCTGGGCCTTGCACATTGGGCAAGTAAGCCCCACAGGTAAATCTACATTGTCCCGGACAACTGGACAGGACTTTTTTTGGGCCCTAAAAAAACAGTGTTTAATTTCATTTACCATATTTTGTGTACTGGCAAAAATAGTAATAATCCTCAGCTATACATGGCACAAAGCTGGCCATTCTGCATTAATCTTACCTGAAATAACAACTTCAATAACAGAACCTTCTTTCAGCTGATCCACACTTATTATCTTTTCCAAGATGTTTATCGTGGAGTAGTTATGGAAAAATAGCATGACTTTATCGGCTATACCAATACACGAGTGGTCTTGAAACTAGAATGAAAGAAAAACAAGCTGTTAACCATAGTTTTAATAATAATAATAATAATAATAATAATAATAATAACAATAATAATAACATTGAAATATTAATATATTTTGCACAGCTGAACGTCCCGTAAGCGACAACCCAAAATGTGAAGCTCAGCAGTAGGTGTTGTCATGGGAGGTGGTCGCTTATGAGAGATCTTGACATAGGGACACTGAAAAATCCTAGCACCATATATCCCTGAATTAGAGATGCAATAGGGCAGGCTACATGTAGTTGAACCACAAATACAAATTTATCTTTGTCGCTGGCTTTGCTTAGTTCAAATTATGGCTATTTATCCCTCCTGGTTTTCTTCGGCTTTAACCAAAAGTGATTTTTCTTTGTTAATGCATTTTCGAACGTTTCATCCTTGGACAGAAGATTGACTTTTTCATTCTATGATCTTGAACCTTGCAGTAGCAATGCGAACTTGCCGGAGAAATTTGAGTTCCTGGGTGAACGCTATTGGGTAAACATCAATGGGACACTGAATACTGACTGAAATGATTGGATTATCACACATTCAGCTATTTATTAACTACTCCCTCAAAAGATTTTTTTAGAATATCCCACGCTATGTTAATGATTTAAAAAAAATTATTTCAACAATTTCTACATGCCATTGGATACTTTATCTTTACAAAAAGCTGAAAACTGAAATTATAACTGTACATGTATGCAAAGTTCAACTGCAAATTGTTGACAGTAACTCTTAAGAAATAAGCTTACACGATATAGAGTCATTGATAAAATTAATATTATATATGCTGTTTATCAAATATTTACAAGTTCTTCAAAATGTATGTAGACATGGAAAACTTAAAATTTCAAATTTGAAGAACAGCTATATATATATAGCTCTATTGCAAATTACCATTTAGTTTGATTTAAACAGCTGTTCCCAAAAAGTGACAACTTGAATTTTTTACTTAACTTATCATGACAAATTAAATAATATTCTTTTCAGTTCACGTCTGGGTAAACCTATCAAACAGTCGAATAAGTTTTGCTCTAAAATATGAGTTTAATTTTTTTTTTTGCAGGAAAGAAATTAGGCAAAAAATTGATCAATATTAATTCATATTAACTTGGCAACTTTTTCCTAAATATGCACCTTTTTAACTTATTGGTAGCTAATTTTTGCTATCGCGTGTATTATACATACGGTATGACAGTTAGCATTTAGGCACCGTGTCATTAAAATTGAAGTTAACAAAACGCTACGCTAAAAGCATTCGTTGTACTAAAGAGAGCATATTGTTTTTATTAGCCCTAAGCGTTGAATCTGTTAGAAGACTGAAATCTACTTTAGGAACCACAGAGAATTTACAGCGATAAAATACATATAAGTATTATTTTTTTTTAAATCTGTATGAGTCACCCTATTTTGATAACAGGAAGTCGCACCAGGCCGCAGTATGAACAGCAATATCCATGAGTTTTTCGCCCGCTGTATTTCCAATTTTTTCTGATTAAAACAACGCCAGAGAAGATTGCTATTTAGCATATGCAACCACTGTCAAATTGACTCGAAAATCGGGCAATAAACTTCGTATTCATACGCAATTTTACGGTCGATACAATGGGCGTCGATACGACAGCAGCTCGATCACGATAACATTCGAAAATGCTGTGAAATGCCACGACCGACGTTTTCAGATCAAACCGCTTGTTGTAGATCAAATGGATTCTTAAATATGGGAATTTTGCACCTTAGACAACCAGATAAATTGAATTTCTGGTTACATTCTCATTGTTAAGTGATATAGCATCTAATAAAAATTTGCCTGTCAAAATTCGTTGCTCAAAGGTAAGCGTTTAAAGTCGTGGATGAATGAATCGAAACGTGTGACATTGTTTGCACCTTCGATGTCGCCTGTCGTTTAGCCCGCAATCGTACATTAGCTGGTGAGGTAAGTTGAGATAGCTAGCCATCGAAGTTTAATAGGTAAAGAGATTTTGTAGTATGTCTTGATAACAAATAAAACACAAAATGATTTAACCAAAACTGACCTATACAAAGAGAACAAGAGCTGTCATTTACAGCTTACGAACATACAATCCGTTAAATAAACTAAAACAAAAAAATATAATCCTCGTGGCGAGGAGAATTTTCTGGGCATGCCGGTAAAATTGAGAAACAAAAGGCCAGGTAAGATAAGCTTGACCAAAAAGATAGCGTTTTCGATTGAACATCATGCAACGCCGATTTGATCAGATCAGATCTAGTCAAAATTGTCGTTTCGAATTAACAAATTCACACCACAAGCGATACCAACCGAGAGACACGAACGATCATTCCAGATAAATGACAATTTAACGCAAAGGAGAGCATTTTCGGCTTTGCGTAGCTGCCTTGTACACTGGCGGTTAAATAACTGTACCTTTTGGTCGAGGAACGAACAAGCCAGTTCCTTCAAAGCGTTAAGATCTTTGCCTTCAAAACCGTATGTTTCGCGGGCCAGACCACATTGTAAAGTTATTCCCCTCGACCGCCGAGGACCGTCTTCAGTCATGGTTCTTCTACACACAAACCATCAAAGAATTTACTCTTAGCATCAATCAAAGTCAACTAGGAAAGGCGACAAATTTCGCAGACCAAAGAGTTGTTATTCGCTACTGTCGCTACTGGAAATATTTCCCAAACAATATGGGCGACAACATTGTCACGTGACAAGTACATATTGCCCGGCAAAAAAAATGAAAAGCCCCTAAATCCTAAGACGTATTTCCGGTTTCCTATAACTTCCGGTAGTTGGATTTTTGTTATAATATCGGGATTTTTTTCTCAGAATGCTCTCACGGAGAACAAAGATTACCATTTTAAAAGATAATTAACCCTACGAGAACATCAAGTCTACTTTTATATCGTGTTAACTAACTTTTAACAATATTGTCACGTTTCTTTGCAACAAGTAATTTAAATACAAGGTAGACTGGACAGGAAGAATGAAAGGAAGAAAAAATCCGGCGTTTTTTCCTCTTTCGATCGAGTGTGTCTATTTAATGCGAGAATTTAGTTTTATCGACTGAGTCGATAAGGTAAATTGACCACCGTAAAAAGATTCAAATAGCTGACGTTTCGAGCGCTAGCCCTTCGTCGGAGCGAATCAAGGAATTGTGGGTAGTGTGTGGTTTTATATAGTAAGCGGTGGAGCTACGCTATTGGTGGAAATTTGGTGACGTGAAAAACAAATGTAGATTAGTTGAATGAAAAGCGTTCGTTGATTCCGTGGGGTTTGAGAGTGCCGATTTGAAAGATGATTTTTTGTTCTAGGTTTTTACGGCTTTCTGTGTTACCCTGGTGTGGGGAAAGGCCGCAGATTGTCATGTGTTGTTTAGAATGGTTAGTAAGATTAAAATGGCGCGCGACTGGTTTGGATGCGTCTTTAAAATCTATTAAAATCACTGATCGTTTTACATGCACCTCCGTAAATGTTATCTACTGCATAACATGTACTTTTTGCAAAAAGATATACATTGGCGAAACAGGGAGAAGACTGGGCGACCGTTTTCGTGAACATCTCCGAGACGTTGAAAAAAATGACAAAGACGCATCCAAACCAGTCGCGCGCCATTTTAATCTTACTAACCATTCTAAACAACACATGACAATCTGCGGCCTTTCCCTACACCAGGGTAACACAGAAAGCCGTAAAAACCTAGAACAAAAAATCATCTTTCAAATCGGCACTCTCAAACCCCACGGAATCAACGAACGCTTTTCATTCAACTAATCTACATTTGTTTTTCACGTCACCAAATTTCCACCAATAGCGTAGCTCCACCGCTTACTATATAAAACCACACACTACCCACAATTCCTTGATTCGCTCCGACGAAGGGCTAGCGCTCGAAACGTCAGCTATTTGAATCTTTTTACGGTGGTCAATTTACCTTATCGACTCAGTCGATAAAACTAAATTCTCGTGTTTCATCCCCCCACCGACGCAGCACCACAGTTTCTCTAGAAACTAACCCCATTCATTTGTTGTTTATTCGCTGCGACCATTAACTTTTTACATCAATATTTCTTACTCAACAGCTTTCTCACCGAACGAACCGAAGACAACGATGCCTAACCTCAAGACACTCACCAAGGAGCTACGCCAGGAAATCGTAAGTTATCTTATTCCTTTTCCCCCCATTTCCACTAATTTAGCCTTTCGTTTAGCCACTCACATCTTTACCAAAACTAGGTTTTGTAGTCACATCAATTTCATCGGCCGTTGCCTCCAATCCAAAGTCATTCCTAAAGGGTTTCGTTCAAATTTTCACGCTTCTACATTCTCTGATTCCAATCAACAATATTTTCACGAAATTCACCATGCCCAAAATTCTTTCTCGCGTAATATTATGAGGATCACCATCAGAGCTATGTGCCTTAAACGTAACAATCTCGAAAAGGAAATTATCCAATACCGTTCCGAACTTTCCAAAATTTGTCCAGCTGTCTTAGTAAAATCAATTCGCGCTAAAATTCAAGAACTCAATGCTAAACTGTTCAACAGCCTTAACCAAATCAAGACCCAAAAACTTGAACAGTTAATAGGTCCTCAATTATCCGGCGACCATTCATTCGATAGTCACAATGGCGTCGTTACCATTCCGGAAAATTTGCCGCTTTCTAACCCAGAGAGGTCTGTTCTTAGTAAAGGTTTAAACTTTGTTCCTATAGCGAAACAAACCGACGAATTTTCAGTCAAACAAGATGTTGAAAAATTCCTTCGCCGCGTGCAATTAAGAGCTTTTTTCCACGACAAAGAAGACAATTCTAACACCTCGGAAAAAGATGTTTTTGAAACACTCAACGTTCGCAAATCAAAATGGACTCCCCCAGAGGGCCAGTTTTCTTCTCTAGATTTTTTCGTCAAAAAATGTCGTCACGATGTCCAAAAACTTAAATTTAACCGCCACACCAAAATTTCAAACCTTTCAACAGGAGAATGGGCAGCGCTCAAAAGTCTTAGCAAACGACGCGACATTGTTATCAAAGCGGCCGACAAAGGCGGGGCGGTAGTTGTTTGGCGGACCGACCTTTACCGACAAGAGGCTTTTCGGCAACTTTCTGACACCGCTTTCTATGCCAAAGTTGATAAAGATCTCACTTCTACCAACCAAAAAATTGTCAAAGAAACTATCCAAGACCTCATTACTAAACAACAATTACCAGTTACCGCCAACAATCTCATCATCACTACTCCTAGAACCTCACGCGTTTATTTCAAACCTAAAATTCATAAACCAAACAATCCGGGCCGACCAATTGTTTCCGCTTGTAGCTGTCCTACCGAACTAATTTCTAGCTATTTAGACAAAATCATGGCCCCCATTGTCAAATCACTACCCTCGTACATTAAGGACACCAATCACGCACTCGAAATTTTCCGGGATTTCAGTTTTCCCAGCGAAAACAAATTAATTTTCACTATGGACATTACCTCTTTATATACCGTCATCCCCAATGACGAAGGACTTCAAGCACAAAAATATTTTTTCGACCAGCGCTCCATTCAAAACCCAAGCTCAGAAACACTGCTCCGCTTAGCCGAATTAGTTTTGACACTTAACTGTTTTTCATTTTCCCAAAACTACTACAAACAAGTAAATGGAGTCGCCATGGGCACCAAAATGGGACCAAGCTACGCTAACCTTTTTGTAGGCCACATCGAAGACAAATTTTTTAATCAGTACCACGGAACCAAACCCGAACTCTACGGCCGCTACATCGATGATTGCATTGGCGCTACCTCTTCCAGTAAAGAGGAACTTAATCAATTCATAACTTCTGTCAATACTTTTCATCCCGCTCTAAAATATACCTGGGAAATTTCCGAAACCTCAGTCGCTTTTCTTGACATTAATATTTCAATCAACGGTAACAGTTTATCCACAAGTGTGCACTACAAACCTACAGATTCCCACAGTTATCTGTTACATTCATCCTCACATCCATCGCACGTTAAAAACGCCATTCCGTATTCTCAATTTCTCAGACTTCGACGTCTATGTAGTGATGACTCTGATTTTTCCAACAAATCAGAAGAAATGTGCCAGTTTTTCAAGAAACGTGGGTACCCTGACTCTGTTGTTAATACGGGCCAACAACGTGCACAACAGATCGACAGACAATCAGCACTACAAACGCCACAGAAGGAAGAGAACGAGAGAATTCCATTCACCCTCACTTTCCACCCACACAACAACACAGTCAAAAGCATCATTTTAAAAAATTTCAAATTACTCCAAAACGACCCCGAAACAGGCAGAATTTTTTCACAACCCCCACTAATTTCATTCAAACGTGACAAAAACATTGGCAACTTTCTAGTTACGAGCGCACTGAAATCTGACGATGTACCGGGAACTTTCAAATGCACACGCACACGATGTAACACTTGTCCTTTCATTCACAACGCGGACAAAATAACAGGACCCAAACGATCTATTAAAATCACTGATCGTTTTACATGCACCTCCGTAAATGTTATCTACTGCATAACATGTACTTTTTGCAAAAAGATATACATTGGCGAAACAGGGAGAAGACTGGGCGACCGTTTTCGTGAACATCTCCGAGACGTTGAAAAAAATGACAAAGACGCATCCAAACCAGTCGCGCGCCATTTTAATCTTACTAACCATTCTAAACAACACATGACAATCTGCGGCCTTTCCCTACACCAGGGTAACACAGAAAGCCGTAAAAACCTAGAACAAAAAATCATCTTTCAAATCGGCACTCTCAAACCCCACGGAATCAACGAACGCTTTTCATTCAACTAATCTACATTTGTTTTTCACGTCACCAAATTTCCACCAATAGCGTAGCTCCACCGCTTACTATATAAAACCACACACTACCCACAATTCCTTGATTCGCTCCGACGAAGGGCTAGCGCTCGAAACGTCAGCTATTTGAATCTTTTTACGGTGGTCAATTTACCTTATCGACTCAGTCGATAAAACTAAATTCTCGTGTTTCATCCCCCCACCGACGCAGCACCACAGTTTCTCTAGAAACTAACCCCATTCATGTGTCTATTTAATGGTTTGCACATGATCGGTGCAATATGTGACCAAGTTTCGATGCATAATCACACAGTTCTAATTTTAACTGCACGAAGTCTCTCCCAGTAAGATAAGACGAACAGTTTTATGATTTTTTCTTCAATCTTTTAGGTATCATAATAGGTCATATAATATAAAAGGTTTAAAGTCAAACAACTTCGTCGCGAGCGCGACAAATCTTATTAAAATTAAAACAATCAAGTTTTGACGCAATGATTTAACTTGATGACGTCATAACAAGCGTCATAAATATTTTAAAACGTACATAATTGCTTTCAAAAATAGGACAATAGAAAAGGTCTTTTCTTTTTCATTTGTAAAACACGTTCCATTCCATAACTTCTCGAGAAGAAGAAACAATACGGTCAAGGGAAAATGGACAGGCTCGCAAGTTCTTTAAACAAATCTTACACAAATAAGTTCAGTTAATTATTTTTAATTTCAGCCGCAAAAAAAAGAAGCGATCAGTATTTGAAAGAGGCTGCGACGGACTACTAAGAGGTTTTTATGCTGCATGCAACGGCTTGAATTATCTTTTTATCGTCGCGACCACAATTAACCTTTATGCTCACAAAATCAAAATTAAAAAAAAAATCTGAAATTCAATTTTTAAAATACTGAAAAGCAAATAGTACCATGTGAAAGTATTGCCAAAGAGGATTTATTTGAATGATCACACCATAGGATTTCATCCACAGACTAAAAAGTTAGAACAAATGGTACCATGCAAAAGTACTGCTGAAGAGGTTTCATTTGAATGGTCACACCATAGGATTTCATCCACAGACTCAAAAGTTAGAACAAATGGTGCCATGCAAAAGTACTGCTGAAGAGGTTTCATTTGAATGGTCACACCATAGGATTTCCTCAACAGACTCAAAAGCTAGAACAAATGGTGCCATGCAGAGTACTGCCAAAGAGGTTTCATTTGAATGGTCACACCATAGGATTTCATATACACAGACTCAAAAGTTAGAACCACACTACATGTCTGTGGATTGCTGAAATACTAGTGTGATCACTGATCCGGCACTGAAATACTAGTGTGATCACTGAAACGAAAGCTATTGTGCAGTAGCCCTGCCACAGGAAAAAATGCCTGATTCCCATTTTGGGATTTTTTTTAGAGTATTTTTGAACACCCACAAAATTCCCAAATTTGGCAAATTAGTGAGACAAGTCCCAACCTGGGAATTCCCAACCAAGTTCCCTGGTTGGGACTTGTCTCACTCTGCCAAATTTGGGATTTTTGTGGATGTTCTTTAAATACCCTAAAATATCCAAAAATGGGAACGTACTACTTGTTATTTTTTCCTGTGTGCCCGGGTTGCCCTGTGTGCCCGGGTAGCCCTGTGTTCTGTGGTGCTATTCATGCTAGAACTGAAGTGGTTGCTAGAAAGTTTTGCGGAGTCTGTGCGGGTAAAAGGCCTGATGATTTAAATGAAAGCAGTTGAGTGTAATTTTTATTTGTTAATGTTTGCTGTACATGTCGTCATTCCACTCTGTTCCTCTCGTAAACTGACTCTGCTGGTATATGTTAGTCGTATAGTTACGATACCGGTCAGTTTATCGGGTTACAGTGACGTCGTCAACAAAGAAATGCCTGAGGAGTAGAAAATCTCGCGCCACTTTATCAGCAAGTTAGAAGTAATATATCAAACATGAGACACAGTGTTTCATCAGATTTCCAAACACCGCGAAGTGGGTTGAAAAACGAAGCGCAGCCGAGTTTTTTTTAACCCACTTCAAGGTGTTTGGAAATCTGATGAAATACTGTGTCGAATGTTTGATATTACTTCTCAAACAAAATGATTTTAGAAGGAGAAATTAAGGATGCAAAACTGAGGAGTGTTTGAACTGATTTCCAAACACTCATTAAACATTAATTTCCTTTGTATTTTCGTCATGAATTATTAATGAGTTTGAGAAGTATAAAACCAAAACTAATCGTGACTTGCACGTGTTTTCCATCCCGCGCTCAGTGCCGGCTACATGTTTGCTAGTATGACTGGTTCATTGGATTGTCTGCGTCTGTGGTGATTGGCCTTCTCTACTCTAACTAAGTGAGCCCTTCTTCTCAAGTATTTGATCCTTTTGTACGATAAAATAAACTATGACCACTGATTTTGAATTGAAATGTTTGGAACATTGACTCACTTGTTATCGATCACGGAAACGTACGTTCTAAGCTCAACCCAACGTAGCTTCTTTTCACGTAGCAAGTATTTGATTCTTTTCTATGATACGATAAACTATGAAATTTTTTGCCGAAACATTGACTCACTTGTTTTAGATGAAATTTTTTAAGCTCAAAGCAACGAAGCTTCTTTTCATGTAGCAAGTATTTTAAAGTTAATACTGATATACCTTTTAGATTAAATAAAGGCAGTTATAATATCCTTTAGAACAACACGTGAAATGCGTCACGCGCGAGTAGTAGGTTAAGTATGGATTTAACCTTTTTACGGCATTCCCCTGCACTCCCCTGCATTCCCCTCATTAACTATGCCTAGTCAATGACGTCACAATACGCCTTCCCGCATACTAATAAACGGAATCCCTTTTCATGACGTCAACTACCTATTCCTTTTGTGTTTTTCCCAAACAATAGGTCTGTCTGAACTTGCCCAAACGTGCCCGCTCTATTCCAATTCACTTCAAAACAAAACACAACTAACACAGATATGCTTTACAGACGTAGAGCAAAACAACATGCCTTGACCAGGACTCGAACCTGGGTTACTGCGGCCACAACGCAGTGTCTTAACCACTAGAGCATCAAAGCTGTGGATATTATAACCGAATAAAACTAATTAAAGGGTTCCGAAACATTCAAGTTTAGGAGCAGTAAAATTGCGCAGTATAAAAACCACTTCTTATTCGTATTTACCGCAACGTTCTTATAGCCGCTTCATCGCTAGTCTCCATATTGATTTTCAGTTTGCCAGCCATTTCCAACTTTAAGTTTTAATTTCTTTAACCGTAGCTTCAAAGTTCAAACGTTTAATTATGCGAACTTACACTGAACCAAATTTGCATGAAAAATTAGCACCTCGGAAAAAATAACAAAGCAACCAATAACACGCGCGTGCTAAAACAATAAACCCACACTTTGTTTAAGGTCAAACTATATTTATTGATAACAAACAATTTCATAATTATACAGACAATTTAAAAGCTTAGATGGAAAGGAACAGACAGAGTTGATTTATTCTTTTTCATCGGGTTTATACAAAGTGCTCTTTGATTCCCTTGGTTTTCTGTGTCTCACCGCACTGCAATCATCGTTTCGGATGAAATTAATCCTCTTGATTCTTAGAATGTTTGTAAGGTTCAGCTCTATTTCTGTAACGCCGCGATCGCCTTTTAGGTTTATCATCACCAACATCTAAGTAATTTACTAATTGGATTCTAGGTCGTTTGCGCTTCGGCGCTGGCGAGGGTGTTTGAACTGTGGGGGGAGGGGTCAAGACGGCTGGATTTGAAGGTAGTGGCGTTACTGCGGAAGTTTCTTGTATGGTGGGCGCTGGGGAGGGTGTCGCGATAAATGGATTTAAGGGTGTAGAGGTTGTCACCGCTGTTACTGCTGTGGGTTCTTGTATAATGGTGGGTAAATTAGCTTCCGGATGACTTGCAAAACTTCTTTTCATTTCATCAGACTGTTGACGTCTTCCATTCAATTGATGTTTAAACGTCAGATATCTGTTTTGCAGCTCAAGGTACTGTTTGGCTTTGTCATATTCCCCAAGGTCTGATCGAGAGAGAAGGCTGTCCATTCTGTCCTGTACTCCCTGCATGACTGAGAGAACTGGAGATGTCGAAAGGTTCTGTTGTCTGAGATACTTTAGTAGCTCCTGAGAAATATTGTCTTGTACCTCTGTTTGATTAAACTGTTCTTCACCGGGTAGTACATTCGTTCGCAGTCTACAATTATCTTGTGTGGTTGTTTTTAAATCCACCAGGAGATAACCATAGGGTCTTTGTACAGCCTCTTCGTACTGGTTTATAAAGAAATCCGTTTGCCCAGGATACATTATTTTGCTTGGCTAGAGTCAAAATTTGCAGTTTGTCTCTGGGATTCTTAAAAAGGACCAAGTAGTGACTGTTTAAACTGATACTTCGGCTTTCCTTCCCCTGATGAAATAGATTCTGTACGATATAAATGACACTCAGGTTGCGGTGATGAGAACCTCGTGTAAAAAGGTTTACTATTCGCTTGTCTTTGCCAGCGTCAATCATCTGATCGTCAAAGACGATTAAGTTCCGTTTGTTGACATCGAAATAGGAATCGTGTTCCAACGCGGGAGGAATACCTTTGACAAATTCAATTTGTGGTATTGTGACTAGCATTTGTATGTACGCGGGCTGCCATTGTGAATAACACCAGACAATCCTCTCGGGTGGTGGGTTTATCACGTCTGAGGCCTGTTGTAACAATGATTGAACCCAAAACGTTTTCCCCGAACCGGTCATCCCTGCAACCATACAAGTAAAAGGGTGCTCGAAGTGAAACCGCTGACACTTTTGTGTAGAAATCGGCATTGCTTTAAATGGAGTGAAAGTAGGACTGGCGTGTTTGTTGGTCATGTGTCTTTGCATACTATCTTTCCTGCTAAATGTCTTCATACAAACGGGACAGGATAAATTCATGTCAACTCAATGAAAGCTCAATGTGAACTGAGAAAGAGGCGAATGTTACTCACTTATATAGACTTGTCTAGTTCCTCCTCAATTCTATTGTTTTCACCACCACCACAATTCTATTGTTTTCACCACCACCACCACCGCAATTTTATTGTTTTCACCACCACCACCACCACCACCACAATTCTATTGTTTTCACCATCACCACCACCACCACCACAATTCTCCACCACCACCACCACAATTCTATTGTTTTCACCACCACCACCACCACCACCACCACCACCACAATTCTATTGTTTTCACCACCACCACCACCACCACCACCACCACAATTTTATTGTTTTCACCACCACCACCACCACAATTCTCCACCACCACCACCACCACAATTCTATTGTTTTCACCTCCACCACCACCACAATTTTATTGTTTTCACCACCACTGCACCACCACCACCATCCATTGTTTTTTCCTTCTATTCCACGACATAAGACAGTAACTCACTATTCTTAGCTCATTCTACAGTTATGTCTCAAGTAGTAAAGAACAACCGGGGTTTTCTACAGCTCTTAGCTAATGGTCCCGATCATCAGCGTCAATTTCTCTTAAGGACAGCTTCTCCACAACAGGTTCACGCCTTGTTACATATTCTTTATAATGTTCTTAAGGAAAACATTCCCTGTCCTGAAACAAATAAGCGTGTTTTGCTCCGACATATGGATGCTCTTATTAATCTAGCCAACCAAAACGTTCCATTCAAGACAAAGAAGCAAATTATTGTACAAGAGGGTGGTGGCTTTATACAAGACTTATTGGCCCCCGTTGTTACAAGCTTGGGCGTTTTGATGCTATAAAAGAAACTATGCATCGTTGCACTGATCATTTGAAGCTTGTCTTTAACGAGAACGGATCGATATGAAGAGAAAAGTAGACTGGGATGAAGAAGAAATAGAGAGCGGAATGGGAGACACTATAACCTCCGATGAGGACAACGATGACAAGGAAGATAACGAGGAGCCAAGAATTAAAGATGTTTTAAGCAATCTTCCCAAAGCGGTGTCAAAAGAACGTGCTTCTGATTTGTTGCATAGCATGGCCGCTTCCAAAGATATCCTGTTTTGGGCACCTAGAGGCCAATTACTCCGAAATCAACGCATAATACCCGTGACAAACATCGCAGAGCTGGTTGAGTATGTGCTACTTCCCCATAACGATGATGTAGCCCGACCCCGTGCGCTTAATACCTTTTTAGATGGACTCGCAGAGTTGGGAATTGATAAGCGTTTAATCAAGAATAAAAAACTGTTGAGCGATCTTTTAGAGAAAGAAAAGATCTATCAAGAACAAAAAGAATCCGACAACGAGACTTATGAAGGAGATTCAACCGACAACGAAGGGGAGGAAAGCGCTTCTGAGAACGGTCCGGCCGATGAGTCTGAAGAGAGCGACCAAGAAATTAAAAGTGATGAAGAGGATGAAGGAAATTCAACCGACAACGAAGAGGAGGAAAGCAGGAAAATAATTCAGACAAAAAGTCAAATTCCATGTCATCATTGCGAGAGTTCAAATGTACATGTAACCGGAGTCGTGAAATGTCCCAAATGCTTTTGGCATGATAATAAAAAGATTTGCCCCATATGCGAGCACAAGATTCCTTTGGACAAAATTAAACACGTGAAAGAAACCCTTGCTCGTTGCGATGATTGCAGTGCGGTGAGACACAGAAAACCAAGGGAATCAAAGAGCACTTTGTATAAACCCGATGAAAAAGAATAAATCAACTCTGTCTGTTCCTTTCCATCTAAGCTTTTAAATTGTCTGTATAATTATGAAATTGTTTGTTATCAATAAATATAGTTTGACCTTAAACAAAGTGTGGGTTTATTGTTTTAGCACGCGCGTGTTATTGGTTGCTTTGTTATTTTTTCCGAGGTGCTAATTTTTCATGCAAATTTGGTTCAATGTAAGTTCGCATAATTAAAAGTTTGAACTTTGAAGCTACGGTTAAAGAAATTAAAACTTAAAGTTGGAAATGGCTGGCAAACTGAAAATCAATATGGAGACTAGCGATGAAGCGGCTATAAGAACGTTGCGGTAAATACGAATAAGAAGTGGTTTTTATACTGCGCAATTTTACTGCTCCTAAACTTGAATGTTTCGGAACCCTTTAATTAGTTTTATTCGGTTATAATATCCACAGCTTTGATGCTCTAGTGGTTAAGACACTGCGTTGTGGCCGCAGTAACCCAGGTTCGAGTCCTGGTCAAGGCATGTTGTTTTGCTCTATGTCTGTAAAGCATATCTGTGTTAGTTGTGTTTTGTTTTGAAGTGAATTGGAATAGAGCGGGCACGTTTGGGCAAGTTCAGACAGACCTATTGTTTGGGAAAAACACAAAAGGAATAGGTAGTTGACATCATGAAAAGGGATTCCATATGATGCCCGATTTAGGGTGTTAGCTCTATTGTACATTGTACACATTCATTGTATTAGGTAAAATTATGTATTCTAATATATTCTAGGGTATTGTATTCTATTGTATTGTCGTTCTTTTGTGCTCTAATATTCTATTGTTTTAACAAAAGAATAAGTGTTACCCCTAAATCGCGCATGGTATAAGGGATTCCGTTTATTAGTATGCGGGAAGGCGTATTGTGACGTCATTGACTAGGCATAGTTAATGAGGGGAATGCAGGGGAGTGCAGGGGAATGCCGTAAAAAGGTTAAATCCATACTTAACCTACTACTACTCGCGCGTCACGTAAAAGTAACTTCCACTCACAACGAAAACGACTTTGGATTTCTGATTTCGTTTTGACTCACACACCTTGACGTATACAAATGCCTTATTTCAGCGAAATTTTAATAGAAACCTAGTAGTTTGGCAGTTCAGCAGATAATACTGATATTCAGTTGATCGTACAGGGATCGTGACACAAAATTTATCGTGATTCGCACTTTTGAGCAACAAAATGCATCAGCAAGACTTTCGATTGGAGCGATTTTCAATTGAGTGTCTAAAATAATAGATTAATGTGATTGCTTTGGTCTTGCATTGCTACGCATTGTGATTGGCTAAAAAAATCTTACGCCACTTTCTCAACCAATCAGAAGTAAAACCAAAACCAATCGTAACTTGCTCCCACGCGTTTTCCCGCGCTTGGTGCCAGCTACATATATTTGCTTCAAGCTCTGATTGGTTCATTGGTTCAATGGTCAAAGTGATTACTTTGGAGGCCCTTTGGAGACCGAATGCTCACGCATCCCGTGATGCTGACCAAAAGGAACGCGGCCTCTGGGGACGAGATTGATACAACTGGTGAATATTGGGTAGTCCAGCACTTGTCCAAATGATATCTGTGATTCGCTAAGAAAACAATAGATTTGTCCCGCTGGGATAGGGATTAGGGAAAGAGGCATTGTTCAAGTGATATATCAGTTGTATCGTTCGCAAATCACAGACATCGTTTGGACAGCTACGGGATCGCCCTGAATGTTACAGACCGTTACACATTTCAGTGACCTAACACGAAGTGTGCAACCAAAACGCATGACAGTAACGACGCGTCTTGTCAACTCGTACTAGTCGTGCAAGTGGTGAAACAACCTCTCTATCCTACGTATCATTAGCAACATTATCATTTGCGATCTTCTGCAGTTTACTTTTTTTTTTCTCGTATAACCCTTTCCCTCCCAGAGTCAATTATGGAGACGTACTATAGTTTTAACTGTTGATGAATGGTTTAACCATTCAGTGAAACCTCCTGGGCTGTACTAATGCATGAATTGCATCAGTAACCATTTCTACAAGTAACAAAATGAAATTTAGGATTTTTCTTGAATTTTGATTTTTGGCACTCTTGGGAGTTTAAAATAGGTTAAGCCACTGAGAGTGTAAGTAGATCTGTGAGGAAGGGGCTTGCATGAATGTGAAGCATATATGTTCAGTTATGTTAAATTAAAGGCCCGCCTTTACCCAAAAGACGTTGCGGTCGTTTGTTTTTGTTTTGAAATGCTCCATTGTTCATACGCGTGATCTAATTGGTTGCACGCATTCAAGCGTGAATTTCGTGTTACACGAAATTCAGCCCAGAAAGTGATCACGGCGCGCACAGCATTTTGGGTGAAGGTGGGCCTTTAAAGGACCGGCAGTATCCCTTCGAAATACCGAACTTTCCACGTTATATCGCGGCCGAAGGCCAATGGATAAATAAAATTATTCAGAGAAAAACAGAACAATGAGTTGTTTGGCGGATGGATTGGAGATAAAGTGCAGAGAAACAAGGATGGAATCGAATTACATTTCATCAAATTTGATTTCGTGACAGGCGCTCTGGTGAAACTGAGTTTTTTAAGCCGTTTATGTCTCTGAGTTTAGTTTATATTTCTTTCCTGACGATCATCACTTTTGATGATTTTCTTCCTATTTCAAGATAATAAAGCAAACTTAAGGCGGGGTTTTACCTGAATTCAATGTTTCCGCTACTTAACATGGCTTTAGTGGAAATATCTCGTTCACGTTTCAAACAATCCAAAAACCCTTCATTCATCCCATGAATCTATGTTGTGGGGTGTTTTGTAAATTTTTGGGTGTTTTGGGGAGGAAATAGTTTTTCTCAAAGGATTTGTAAAATTTAGAGAAATAAGAAATATTGATCATGAATATTTTATAGTGAAGTTTTAGAATTTGTAGTTAATAATTAATAGACGGACACCAAGTTAGTCCACTAGCAACCTGGGGTGCTCTTGCGTGGGTATCAACTGTCTGTTGGTATTCCAAACATCATTTTCTTTTTTTTTATCCTTTCTTAAAGGGGCAGTATCACGAGGTCGAAACTTGAAAACGTCGGCCCACGTTTCAAGTTTGATTCCGCAAATTCAAAAAGGTCGTCGAGAAGTGGAGGTATTTGTTGAATCAAAAAATCCGTTTTGATAGCCGGAAGAAAGAAAAAAAATCACTTTTAACAGTGATATGTTCAAAATTCCGGTGCAAGAATAGTGAACAGTGCCGCGCGTGGAACCTAGTGATACTGCCCCTTTAAAACCTCTTCAAATTTCATTCAAATTTAGGTCGAGTCCCACCTCCCATGGGTACCAGAGGTATTCTCGCAGCTAATTCGTGACTTGCGGGCCGAAGGCCGGTCGGTGTCGGCCGCGCGGGTCACAATAGAGACAACCGACACCGGAAACCGCGCAAGAATTACCTCTGGCACCCAGGGTAAGTCCCACCAGGTACCAGTATAGGCGTTGCTCCTTGTTCTTGCGCGATACGCGTGGTGGTGTAGCCAGCTTCAGGCGTTTAGATAACGAGGAGCGACGCGAAGGGAAAATGCGAGCGAGAAAAAAAGGGCGAGGAACACCGCCATCTATATATAATTTTATGCTTCAACCTCGTCACTGGGGCCTTCTCTACTTCCAAAATGGCGGGGTGGGGGTAGAGAGCGGAGAAGACCCCGGGGACGAGGCTGGCTTCGCGTGGGTTTTTGGAATGGATGCAGAGCAGAAGAATGACTCGCTTCCCGTCCTTCTCATGATACCCTGCGAAGCTGGGCAAAACAAACTTCCAAGGCAAGCGTTTGACATTTTTATTTGCCACATTCGAGTAACTACAAGGTACATACAACGTAAGCGCCTAGTGTATTTGAGAAAGGGAAGGATTGAATATTAAGTGAAATCAATTCTCCTTAATACCAACAAAAACTTCAAGAAATGGAGCCACTGGAAAAGAAAAATAAGGGCTGCCATTTTGGCGTCGGTATTAATTTAACACAAAGGGGAATCGAAAAAGAAACAGTACAATAATTATTAAACGTTTTCTTATTGTCCTACTCTGAATGCTTAGGAACTTAATCTACTCAACAATTACTAGTTTTGAACAATGCTGACTTCACAGATGAACAGTTTCCATTGGTACAACTCAACATTTACCACTAATCACTCAGTCTAAACACAAACGCTTAGATTCTGAAACTGCTGCAAACACGTACAGAAGCTCGTTAGTAATTACTTATCTAATATTTCATGACTAAGGTATTGAAACTGCAAGGCATTCAAAGTAGTGTTTTTGTCCCTAGCCCACGAAACCATCCAGACTTCTTGCCTGTTGTGTTACACAGCATGAAACATGCTGGAAAATGAATACTTTTGCAGGAGATTCCAAACCCCACTTCATACCAAGCTACTGTTCAACAGAAGACCACTAAACAGGTTTTGTTTTCCCACAGGATTCATACTCTTTTACAGAAACATCTTTTTTTACAGAACATTCCCTGGTCACATGCTCATTTTCCAGGGTTGAAAACTAATGCAACTTAGAATAAAATTTTTAAGAAGCATGTTGCTCTTAGGCGAAGGGGGTAGGTTCTCCCCCAAGAGAGCTTGCTAACAGGTTAGGCAAAAGTGCTGACATGTATATGTATGAGCTGTGTTCCAGAACTTTTTAAGACCTTTATCACCCAAGCTTGAAAAATGCCAGAACAAAATTATTGCAAGCACTTTCCAGGACCCAGGACCCTGCTTCCAATCTAGACCACACAAAAGAATGTTATTTTCACAGCTAGACTGTAAAAACAGCTTTCTTTTGAACGTGGGTGGCCCTAAGTCGCACTCACTTGTGTAGTGCAAGTACATTAAGTAAGGTACTGTTCCAGGGTGCTTAAAAGGGTTTAGGGCTCCACATCCTTAAATGAATTATGTTTAAAATATCTTCAGATAAGTATAGAATCAAGTATATTAAAACATGTCTGGGCTGCAAATGCTTAGGCCAACACCACCTTTAAGTGACAAAAGAATCACGCTAGAATCAACCCCCCTGCTGGACCATGACTATTTTATAGCCTACTGTAAAATATTTTCTGAAAAAAATGACAGCAGACCACTGTGGCCTGCCTAATGAAATTCAAAGCCAGAAAATACATGGTGTGTTCCATGCATTACCTATGCTGTTATGGACCCATAAAGTTTAACACCAGCAGGGAGGGAAGGGGGCGAGGAGGGGATCGACAACCACAATTAACATTTCAAAGGGATATTCACAATGTATTACAGCGTCCGATTGCCAATGAATCTCGAGTCATCAATATTATTACAACTTCTCAGTCTAAAACCATTTCCATACAAACAGAACCATTGACCGTTACCAGTACCAAAGCAAAAACTCATCAAACAAATTACTTTTTTCAACAACTAACTCCGAGGTTTTCAAGAAACTTCTGGCCAAAAATCCACCAAAACACAGAGAATTGAAGAAGTACACTTGAAAATCAGAGAGTTCATGAGAGTTGATCCGTTGATGTGGAGATCACAAGTTTATGATGTCTTCTGCTTCTGAAACTTGGCTGGTAGCTTGGATTTTACCCTGAGGAGAAACCATAAAGAGAGCTATTAACAACTATCTTTTCCTTACAATTTTTTAGTGAACTGATTTTTCAAGATCATGAAGGGGTAGACAGCAATGTCAGCAATTTTCCAAACGCATGTTACTAAAATCAAGATAAAATTGGTGGCTACTCAAATCCCAGTAGGCATTTCAATGCCACCTTGCAAAAAAACCTTTGTTTATCTGAACAATAAAAACCAATACAGCAACAGGGGTTCTGATAGGGTGTGCGACCGCACAATTCGGTCAAACCCGCACAATTCCGCACAATACTGAAATATTTGCTTAAAATTTTATTTTAATCAGGTATTTCTATTGATTACCAAGATTTTGAGAAACGTTTTAGGCTATTTTCAGCCCATTTTCCTTACAAACAATCGAGAAATCCCTCGCTTTCCTCGAACAGCTCGAGCGGATCAATGTAAAAACAGAAAAGCAACAAGGCTTTCTCTTTGCCGTCCTGGGAACTAGTCTCAGTTTTACTTCTATCTGACTTCCTACCGAATTTTTCGTGTAGCTTTTTAGTTGTCGTTTTCCAGACATTATGTCGTTTTTCTTAGCAGCCTGTTAATATTTTTTAAAGCGTTTTCACCTCCTCTTTCAGTTAAAAATGTCAGGGACCGAAGAAGAAAAACCGAAGAAATGTACCGTTGCGCCAAAATGAATGTCACTTTGTCTGAATTATTTTCGCAAAGAACTGATCAAGTTTGCGAATCGACAAACAAACTTTTATAGCGCAGGAACTTCGGATTAATAGAAGAAAATTATTGAGTTCTGATCAGAATATTGGATTTGATTTTTGCAATCAAGTGAAAGATGTTTTCATTTAGGAAAATGCAAAACAAACATACTATCATAGGGCTCGAAATAGAAAATAATTATAGCCTGCCATTTCTTTTATTTTTGGCAGGCCAAACAAATTTGGACCTGCCATTTAATTTTTTGGCCTGCCACAAATCGAAATTTTTTCTTTCAATGAAGTAGTTTTTGAGATGCCTCGCGAAAAAATTCTAGACTCCGATCAGAGACTTAGAACACAGGAAAATCAACTAAAGTTTGGGAGATCCCTTTTATTTGTTTACATCAAACCTTTAGACAGTAAACCTGAAGACAGTAAAGTATTGTTTTAATGTTTTTAACTTTCATGCTTTCGAACTTCTGACTTTAATGTAGTCTGTGAACAGGCCTCCTTGAGGTGTTTGACGAAAGGTACCCCTTGTGGGGGTATGACGAAAGGTACCCTTTGTGTGGGTGTGATGAAAGGTACCCCTTGTGGGGGTATGACGAAAGTAGATAGCGCCGCGAAAAAAAAAACTTGCGAGGAAAAGTCGGAGAGTGAAGCGAGCCGCGGGAAAACTCCCCATTCGCTGTTTTTTCTTCGCCCTATATCCCACTGGAGAGCCTGTTCACAGGTTAACTTTCATGCCGATGTGCAAGGATGTTGAAATTTCCTTACCGAGGTTTTTGGTCGCTGAAAATTTATTACGTGAAATCGCTATTTATAAATCGACACTCGATCGAATTGAAACACACAGTAAATAAAACAATGTTTAGTTCCTTTTGAATGTTGTACACAGTTCCCAGACAGTTCCGTTGTTTTCATTCATTACGGCCAGACTCCAAAGTTAGAAAGTTTTTTTGAAGCGAAAAAAACAGATTTTATTCCAGACAGCAAACTAACAAAGTCGGAAACCATCAAACCGTGAATACCGTATTTAATTTGCGCACTTGCAAATGTCGGATTACAGAGGGATTACATACAATGCGCGTGAAAGTAAAGTAAATGGGCGCAGGATGTCAAGGCAGGCAAAAAAATCTTCAAACGAAAATCGGCGCATCCGAAGTTTCATTATAAAAGCTTTTATTTCTGTTTTTGTTTTTAAATTGGCTGATTTTTTCCCCACTTTTCCTGGCGATTTTTAGACCGCGAAAACTTCGCAGTACCGGCGATATCGCCGGTCACCGGCCTTTTTGACGATTGATTTGTGGAAAGAAAGGAGCATGGTAAGAGGAGTAGAAAATGTTATAAAACCAGTCCAGTAAGTTTCGCCTGCCATTTTATTATCCATCTGGCAGTTCATCATTATTTTCGCCTGCCAAACCTGAAATTTGACCTGCCATTTGGCCATTGGCAGGCCGCTATTTCGAGCCCTGTATCAAATTACATTTAGCACACAATTTGCATAATTTGCAATTTGCATACATCTCGGGGTTGTGTTTTTGCAGCAAACTTTCGAAGAAACTGTGTGAACCTTTACTGGAAATTATTCACACTACATATGTACGGACTTTTCATAAAGGAACTCGCTCAGATTGGAAACATTTTATTTTGACGTGGTATTTCAGTTTTACTCGATCGTGTCACGTAATGTGATTTTGTTAAGACAAATAAACTTTTGTGAAGAAAAACAGCCACAAATTGGCGATTGCTGGGTACATTTTAATCCCCAAAGTAAAACATCTATTTGTATTTTTCATTTATGCAGAATTTCCTCCCATGCATATTTTTATGGCCTGGCAAGAACACTGGTGATTGAATATTTGGTTGGTCACAGGATTGCACAATCCCGCACAATTGAAGTTATTTCCCGCACAATTTGCCCCAAAACTCCCGCACAATTTTAAATTTTTTCCCACACCCTGTCAGAATCTCTGCAGCAAGCAGAAGAAGCCGCTGGGAACATAGAGTTATTGGCTTACATTACTTCTGGAAAATGAAGTGAAAACGTGACCTTTAAGGTTATTCTTTTTATAACTACTATGGTGAAAAATACACTACTCAAATTAAGTAATAGCAACTGCAAACTATGGTTTAATATTATTATATTAAGATGAACTAGAGACTTACTGTTCCATAACTGAGCAAATTTGCTTTCGAGCCATTGACAGATATTCATCAACCTTATCCTGTGAATAGAATAAATACCTCAGAACACAATAACATCAACCAACATTTCTGTATTAATTTTGTACACTTTTTTCTGATACTGCTGTAACTACATCTGTAATATTTTCCTTTTCTAATAACTACAACAAAATCCACTGATAATTTTTCTCAAACTATTTCAAATTAAAACCTCTAAGGGTTAACTGAAAATTTTATTAACCAACCTTTCTGTGTTTCTGTATTGCTGACCAAAGTTTCAGCTATTAAAGACCTTCCAATTCTTACTAAACCAGTGTCCAAAGGAGCCCAAAAAAAATGTTTTAAATGCAGCCATTTTTTAAAGATATTTAGCAGCCTGGCCTCGAAATTTGATGTCATTTCGTCCAAAACAATTTGTGGGCTACTTTATTACGAATGGAAGTAGCTGAAACTTTGGTCAGCATCTCATCTGTATATTTACTGTATATTGGTGGGATTAAGAAAAAAGGGCACTTTCTGGAGTGACCTCCTTAACTTGGTGCAATTTTCCTTTAAACTGTCTTACATTTGTACAGAAAATGACAGTGTGCTGTGAGACAGAGTACCGGTTTTGGACTAGCATTTACACTGGTCAAACCGGTATTTTTGCTACAAAAAGTCAAGCTACAGTGTACATGTACATACCTGATGATCCTCATACAAGCGAGGCACAGAGAACAAGACAATAAAACCTGTTAAGTAAACGCAGAAATAAGCAACAGAAACAATTCACAGTCTAGCAAGCCACTCCAAGGCTGGCCTTTCTTTTTTCATGCTTTTGAGTCAAGAAGAAATAGATTGCAACACCTGAGGTAAGTATGGATCTCACATTGCAAGTTGAGCCATGCAGTAGCTTGCACAGGGAATCAAGGAATAAATTCTGTGGCATAATAGAATTTCAGTGCTGAGAACAACCCATAGATTTCCAACTGAGCATTAGCCCTAAGGTCACAAGCCTAATGACTTGCAACTGCCAGAGCTAAACTCAGTTTCCATAGCATAAAGTGACTGAGAGTATTACTACTCCCCCCTGGATGGGATGCTAGTCCATCGCAAGGTTACCCCCCAGCATTATGTTGCTGGTATCCATTTATACACCTGGGTGGAGAGAGACAATGTGGAGTAAAGTTTCTTGTCTAAGGAAACAACACGACGGCAGAGACCAGGCTTGAACCACCGACCTTCAGGTTGAAAGTCCGACGCAATAACCCTCTAGACCGCCTCGCCTCCACTAGTAAGGAAAAGTTGAAAAAAAGGGACCTTGGTGGGATTCAAACTCATAACTTCCTTACAGTAGTTTTTCTTTGCCTCATGTAATCCCTATTTCGTTACCAGGACTAACACTCAGTCATTATCATTGGAATTGCGCCCATTGAAACACGTCGATCGAAGATGCAAATTTTGCTGTCAATCAAATGTTCCCAGGGTGGGATGAAAATGAAAAAATCAGCTTGCCCTTCGGGCAAGCTGCTACTTTAGTTTACTAGCCCAGAGCTCTGAAAAGCTAGCCCAAAAGTAAGTTAATTTTTAAAAACAAACAAATTTAAACAAGGGATGAATATTACACCAAGAGGCAAAAAATCTCCAACTGTGTTCGCTCCCGATGGCGAATGTTGCGGAATAAATTATAAATTACGAGAAAGACTTACTTTTGCGCTGGTTATGAAAGTTATGATCGATTGATCAATGATACTAGTACTCTTATTCAAAGTCTTTAGCCTTTGGATAACGTAAAATATCTTGCAAGCCCTTTCGGAAGTTTGATACAACAAAAATAACACATTTTATATTATGTGACTTGCTTGCGAGTATCAAGAGATTAAACTACGCACGGCGTTCTACGCGTACACGGCAAACGGCAGCTTGCAGTTTATTATCCTTACTTTTCCTCGAATCGTAAAATAAATCCACTAGAAAAATCGAAGTTAATTCACATGTTTATGAGTTTGAGAAACGTGAAACTACTCACTTTCTCATGGAAATGGCAAACGGCAGACGGCAAAAATATTTGCCGTTCGTGGAAAAAAACAATCTATCCAGTATTAATTAACGCAACGACTGTGTCGGGAAATGTTCAAGTTGTCTAGCTTGCTTAAAGAAAACGGTCTTAATCGACAAGACAGATCCTAACTGGTTTACTTTGAACTTAATACAATGAAAACAACAGTGATTTTAAAGACCTAAAAGCAGAGGAGTGAGAACACAATTACGGCCGCTACTGTACATTATAATTATTTACGAAAATGCATCATTCAATTCCATTTCTTTTGTTCGCCGTTGATATTTTCTTACATTTTTAAAATGTTCCTCACATTCACTTTCACTAGAGAACTGTTTATTACACACTTCTTATTTTAATTCTTAACTTAATGATGAGAAAAGGCAACAAATATTGCTTGCCCGTCGGGCAAACTCCGACAAAAAGACACTTGCCCGACGGGTCGCTTCACTAGCCCCGGGCTATCGGACAGCGCTTTTGTCGTGCCCTGTGTTCCCCTGTGTAGAGCTATTATTTCATGGCAAAAATAGGTGCAACAAGTCTATTATTCAGCAGACAACAGAAGAACAATGGGTCTCTCGCAAGAAAAATTCGGTCAAGTCTATTGATGTATGTTGTGTGACTGCATCACAAAAGCGATTTGCACTATATTGCACTACAAGCCCGTGCTTTCCTTGAAATTTCTATTTACAGCTGTAACAGAAATACATTATATTGTCTTGAAAAGGATATTTTAATGCCAAAAATTGTTCAATTAGAACACATAGACCAGTGTCCTTGATGCATCTGTCTACAAAAGGTGACAAATGTTAATATGAAACTTGTTTACGCATCGAAAACTTAAGGACGTTCGCGCGAAAATCTTCTAACATTGGTTTTTTTATAAAACTTTTGCTACAGCTAGGTTATGAGTTACTCGTGTCAGAAATGCAAAAAAATGGGGGGGTCACCGACTTCGTTTCTGAGATAAGCTATCTGAAAGGCGACCCTAATTTTGAAAAATTGGTCTTCCTTACAGGATGTGATCCGAATGTCTGTTAGTCTAAAAATATTGCAAATGAATCTCTGAAATGCAACTTTCTTTCCCAAATTTTATGCTAGTAGGTCTGTTCAGCTAATTCATTCAACTGGTGACGTTACTTGAACTAAATTTCATCTTTAAACGACAGCATTTGCAAACTCTGACAGCTGCAAGTTGGCAGGATTCGATGGCGCGCGAGTAGAAAAATGGAAAAAAATGGAAACTTCCAACATTGATTTTTTGTTCATTTTTTCACAATCTGTTGAGAATTGGCAAAGAAAATTATCTATGAAAAAAAAATTGGGGGTCACCGACCATCCAAGCGAGTTAAATCAAAGCAAAGTTAACGCAACCGCTATCAGCCCTTTATGTGCTTAGATTTTCTTCTCTTACGCGCGCTCGTGCATGACGAAGCATGGCGTTGCGACATGAATTGCGTGCGCAGTAAGGATGCGCATAAACAATTAGCGCGAACGTCCTTAAACAGCATTTGGGTAAGGTATTGAGAGACTGAATAAAATATCTTCAATGAAACTCGACCAAGAAAAATAATATTATTGATATCTTTATACCAGTAGTTAGTAACAAGAATTTAACCGATCCATCGCAACTATTTTTGTCTCCCATGAGTTCAGAATTATTTGCATACGTGACTAATGAAGCGAAACGTAAACCACTGATTTCAAATGTACCTTGTAACGCATATACATGGTGTATCTGCTTCTCAAAACGGGAATGTTGAATGAAATAATGTCATTATTTTTTCAAGTTAATGACAAGAAAGAGATACGAAGAGTAAAATAGCATGCAAGACTTTCACATGTGAGATTGTTTTAGTTTTGTCGAGTTGTATTAAACACATTTGCATACCAACAAAAAACAACGTCAAGCAAAATTCAAAACCTTTAACACAACACATTTGCTTTATTCGCATGGCCCATGAAAAGCTAAAATGTTTCACTACACCGGATTTAAAATCATTATTTATGTGCTAAGTACAAATACATAAATTCGGGACTTACGGGTTTTGTTAAAAGCACAAGATAATAAAACCAAAGTCGAATGCGTAACGCATTACTTTTAGCTAGTGTTTTGTTTCGTCTTGCCGTAACAATTCTGTTTGCATCTTTCCGTTTCTATTGTCTCGCAGAAACAATGCGAAAAACACCCAGGATAATTTCAAGACATCACAAAAGAAACCACAAGAAGCGGTATCCTTTGTCAGCGTGCAAAACATCATGGGTACCCCACATTTTTCAGCCAAGTTTTCAATGGGCGCGATTCCGTAATGGGAACATTTATGGATTGTTCACAGCACTGAAACTTTCCACAGAGTAAGTCTCTGATTCCCTGCATGGTTCTCACATGCTGTTGGACAGTCGGCCTAGGTGACCATCTTTAGTTATATCTCAGGCACGATTCTCCACACACCAAGTCTATTGTGTTGTGTTGTTCTATACCACATTTATTTTATATTGTTGTTGTCCATTTGTGTTCTTTGTGATCAGAAAGCTGCCTACTTTAAAGCCTAATGAAAGCCCAGTTGCTAGAGGTTCAACAGTGAGAATTAATATATATAGATAGGCAGAGCCTAACAGCGTAGCACTATGAACAAGCTTAACTAAGGTGAAAGGTCGGAAGCACAAGAATTAAGATTGACGACCAGGCTATTTTTCAATTTTAGCAATTGTCAAAAAACAGTATTACCCGACCGTCTGCACAGTACATTTAGACCGTACAAAAGTTCACAAAAACAACATTTCTCTGTGTAGAATAACAGGTACGACTAACTTCCGAATAAAATACAGTTTTTGTTTGTCAAAAATTGCCCGAGAAACTGATTTGGAAATCAAAATTGCAAAAATACACAAACATATTTGCATAAGGCGACGCGAGTGAAGACAGAAAATCTAAGTCTTGTTTTGTTTACATAAAATCGCTTTTCAATCTATGTAATGAACGAACAAGCACATAAAAATGGCCAACACAATATTCTTTCAAAAAATTTTATTCAAATCTTCATTAGTTTATGTTTAAAAGTAAAACACGTTCCATTTATAGCGCATCAAGGCAGAGCTGTCCTCGATGAAATTCAAGATAACAACACGACTTAATTTGAGCACGTTTCATAAACAGGTCTCCAAAACTTATGATAACACAAAGAAAAAGTCAATCAAAAATTGATATCAACATAAATTCCCATCGAAAAATGTGATTTATTTTACCTTTAAAGCGCTGGACTGCTTGGAAATTCGTTAAAACTCCGCTTCTTCGGTTCTGAAATCCGTAATAAAAACAAGGCATCTCCCCGCATTGCTCCTGCATTGATCATGTTGATAATATGAAGTTCCTCGAAGCAAGATTTTATCCCAAAAAGCTCTTCTTTTTTCACTAAAGCGGCTTCTGAGTATCCCTTAATTAGTATCCCTGTCTTGAGTAGCAAAGCGCGAAAAAATGCAGGCAAATAACGACTTTACTGCTCCGCCTATAAACACTACTGCGAAAGATCCAACTTTTTAAAAAAGTGTTTACCGAGCTGACGGCTGTGTAGCCGCGCTTGTGGGCGACACACATGTTGCAGACACGCGCCCGCGAAACATTCCGCTAGCCATGACCATGAAAAATGACGGGCTAGGTTCTATGAGTATGGGGCTGCGCAGCCGGGCCTTCGGCCCGGCGAGTGCTCCGCTAGAAACAAACAAGCAATATACTCACCAATGATAAAAAGAGTAAGCGCACTGAACCAAGCACCAACATATGACAAAACCCACAACAGAAGTCCAAACTGGAAGAAATAGACAGTAAATTATTTCTAACATCTATGAGTGGAACATCCCAGCAGTGATTGTAGCAGCTTCAGTAGTTAAGAATGAGAAATTCAGGTTTCAACAAGACTCAAAACACTGTAATATATCAGTCAGTCTCTTGTATGAGTGAAATCCAAGGTTTTATTTGAAAATGCTGAGGTTGGTTTAATTAATTCACTGTGGGGATCTTTCACTCATAATGATATTCTTTCTTTTGCAATTTAGTCATTATATGATCATTTCATATGACCATCTTTATTGACTCACAGTTCGTTTTATAAAGTCAAACCTTCTCAAGCATCTGCATTATAGAGGTGTATGTATTACTGTATAGAGGTAGGAATTGTATGAATTTTGGTTTCTTCAGGACTAAGAGAACTGTCTATAATAGAGAGGTTTCTATAAGGGGAGGTTTGACTGTAGTATTAACATTTGACAAGTCCAAGCAATAAATTATATGCACAACTTCCTGGATTAAACACCCTCCCTTAATAAAGCTCTTTCCCTTGAATAAGCACTCCACACTAAACACTGAAATTTAAAAAAAACTAATGTATGTGGTGAAAGAAGATAACTGTTACTGCAGCTTTGCCGAGTACAAGATGGAAAGACAAAAACTTAGTGTAAATCTTGAAGATTACAATGCTGCATAACTATCAAAACCACTGAAGTAGTAAAATGACCATCTGAAATTTGAACTTGAAACAACTGAATTGTTGTGTGATAGCCATTTTGTTGACCACATGATCACTAAAATCAAACTTGTGATCATTGAATTTCAATTCATATTTATGTTCGTTGCAGAATAAAAATGCCTCTATGTCCTCATATAAATCTTTTTCTAAGGGCACTTACCATTTGTCAGAACTACCCAGCTGGACCACTCAATTCGTAAATATTATTTCATTATTTGTCAGAACTGATCGGCCAGACCATAGGGAACCCACGCGTTTATTTAGAATGATCATAGAATAAAGATACCGAAATGGACTTACGTGATGTTGTGTTTCAATCCAAATGTGCTGTTGAATAACTGAAATCAGCTGATGCCGGGATTTATAGCAGCCACAACAGTCTGATCAAATCCGTTGATACGATTTCGAAACGATCGTGTCTGTTATTTTTGAATGGTCTCGCCTTTTGCCGTCTGTTATTAAATTTTAACTTGTCAGCCGTCATGCGGCATGGTCTCGTATTTCGGCGTCTGGAAATAGGGAGAAGAGAAAATTGACAAGGGACGAAACTCATTTGAGGACAAATTTTTGCAGAAGCCGTTCCGTCTCTTAACCGTCGGAATTAAGCTCAAAAACCACACTGAATAGTATCTGAAAGGTTGAAGTTGATGTCAGACCGTTTATTTTCCGTGGAAAAGTCGTTATTCATTCTTGAAATTAACAGAAATCTTTAGCTCCTCTATCGTAGCATCAATGACTTAACTTGGGTGGACCGGAAGTTGGCGTACACGTTGTGTTTATCAATCAATATCTTTTGTTTAAGTGACGTTTTCCACGCGCTAAAAACATGCTAGAATATTTGTCGCGCTATGTTCCTGGTTTTCTCGCGTGTAATTTATTTGCTTTCGCGGGGTTTCGTTTTCCTTCTTGGTGCACGCTCTGCGTTTAAATATTCGATTTTAAATCGTCTATAACAGAATATCAAAGTTAGAGTTTGCCATTGTTTTTGAAATATGACCACAAATACACCTTCAGGAGTGAAAGTGTAAGTGGAATTTTTAAATATGTTGTCTTTCCTGTCGTGTTTTAAATCTATCAAATGCAGGCATTATCTCAAAGATTTTTTGCGTTATCACAGGGTCCTAAATCTGTGCCAACAGAACGCTCTAGATCTGATTCTTCAGGGGCATAATGCCTCGCGAATGTTAACAGACTCTTGTGAAAGGCTCCCTGGAGCTTTCGAGTACCTCGCGCATTGCATGGGTGACGCGGTCCACTCAAGTTCAGTCACTGATATATCGATACAACCTCTGGAGTTTCGACCCTTGTCACTCTCTCTCTCTCTCTCTTAGCCGTTAAAAATTTAAACCCTTAATTTAATTAATAACAAACGGTTACGTGATATGCCGCATGACTGCGGAATGCGAGACGCTGACAAGTTAAAATTTAATAACAGACGGCGAAATGCGAGACCATTTAAAAATAACAGACACGATCGTTTCTAAATCGTATCAACGGATTTGATCGGACCGTTGTGGCTACTATAAATCCCGGCATAAGCTGATTTCAGTTATTCAACAGCACATTTGGATTGAAACCCAACATCACGTAAGTCCATTTCGGTATCTTTATTCTATGATCATTCTAAATAAACGCGTGGGTTCCCTATGGCCAGACTGGCAAATTTGAAAACATTATGCACCCTTTTGATGGACTTGTAGGAAAACCCGCATTCAAATGGACCGGTCTGGCCAGCCAGTTCTGACAAATGGAAAGCGCCCGAAGACTGTATCGTGAGGACTGGGTGATCTTGATATTTTTTTTCAAAAAAAAAGGATGCAAGGACACAAATGCCAATATTTATTTCTTAACAGGACTGTGAGTTGAAATTTGATCATCTTTACTGATCACGTGGACAACAAAATGGTTATCATGATATAGGATTACAGTCACCTTAAGTTCAAATTTCAACCATCCATTTTACCATTCTAGTGGTTTTGAAAATAATTTATTCTTATTGTCTGTGTATAGTTATTTTACCTTGATGGAATCAACAATATCCTCCACTAAGAAAAGATGCCTCAACTCCTTGGAAAGACAGTTGATGTGATCAACACTAGCCTCCACAACCTCCACAGCCTGAAAACAAACAAAGAGTTTCAAAAATACATTTACTTCATACATATTCCAAAATTTACTCCTAGGATAAAAAGCCTTCGCAACAAATTAAAGTTACCTTGTCTTTAGGGATGTCAACATCTCTCTCAAGAATAGTCCTTGAATGGAAAAAAGGGAAGAGTTAGTTTTTTTTTTGGCTTATAACATTTCAAATAGCTATACAGAGTATTAATCAAGTAGCAATATTTAACAGACTCAAAGAATGTTTTAACTCAAGCCTACCTTTTGGGCAAGCTGCCCATTACTTGGTCAGAGCACCAAAACAATCTTATTACAAAAGATTGGATTCACTTCAAGTTCAATTAAATCAGCTTATAAGCATCTATATGCAAAAATAACTTTCAAATGGCTCAATTTTGTTTATTTTCACGGCTTATTTGAAATAATGCAATGAATAACAGAACACACTTTAAAATGTTGCAAAATGTTGATTGTATCACTGATATCCACATATTATGTTAGAAACAGCTTTGTAGGATATAAAGTTTAGATAGTTTAGATGTATATGCATTGGCCTATCTATGCATTTTCACATCTCTTCCACTTACTTGAATGGATTATCAGTTCCGGTTTTCTGGATTGCACCCATGACTGTCATGCCGACCCTATAGAGCAGCGACACTGTCAATAACGCCATGGAGAAGAATGTTACCACACTCAGGAATGTGTACATAGTCAGCGAAAACAGTAGCACAAGGCCAGTGGCAACCAAAGCACCAGTCTTCTTCAGACAGCGCCAGTAGATCAAATCAATGACTGAAATATGAGAAAAATAACTTGTTATTGGCAATGATCACCCCAACCCCTCCCCCCAGCCTTAAGCTGCAATATACTTCTATTTACCTGATTTTAATAGATTAATTGCTTTTTTCATATTTTTTTTTTCGGATAAAGCCACAACATGAAAAGTTTGATGAATAGGACTGACGTTTGCTGATGAATTAAGGAACTGAAGAAACATTTTAAAAATTAAAGCTGAATTTCCAAAACTGTGTCAAATTTTGCATGAGCACAGTGTATTAGTGTTATACCTATACACAGAGAAATTTTGCATAAGAAGCACATAATGCTGTCACACAGAATGTATACTATCATAACAGAGGGAAAAGGTTTTATTGTAAGATTCACACTGCATGAAACTCTTCGACAAAACAGACAGCTGTCATGTGTATAACCTTGTAACATTCTGAAGACAACATCTAACTCTTTCTGAAGTACAGGATTAAAAAGCTGAATATCAAGAGAAACATGTTTGAAAGAAATACAGTGTAAACAAAATAGCAGGTGTATTAAATCTAAAGATTTTTTCTCTAGGCATGTACTTAGAAGCTTCAATTATTTTGTACTTTCAGAAAAAATAATGCAATTTGTATATGTCTGGTTGATTTGACATCCATAAAGTGCTAGTTTATATTAAAAGCGATGAAGAAAAAAGATTGAAGTTATTTAAACGCCCCACCCCGAAACTACAGCGTTGAAAACAATATATATTCCGATTAGTTATAAATAATTCAGTGTAATCATAGAAAATAATTATTTCAGCCAACTGGATGAATGAAGAGCACTGGCAAAATAAAACTGGCATATTCGATGAATAGGAAAGATTACATCAGCTTTGCCCCAAGTAAAATGGCCAGCTCAACAGAGCATTCAATTTACTTTCCTTTTGCATTGAAGCCACGAGGCCAAAATCGACAAACCATAATTATGTTATTTAAGTTCAATTGTCCGTTCTGCTCTGCTCTATGGTGCTGGTTTTCTATTTAATAAGTGACTGCTGTTGCTAATAAAGCTGGGTGCGCCCGAATTTCCATGTTTTCATTTTGCAAGACAGCGCCCTGTGCTCATAAAGAAACCACTCGATAATAAAGTTTTCAATCGCCGTGTTTTCGCACTTCCAGTAAATAAAATATATTTTTCCTTGTGATTTTCTTAATTTTAATTTTTTGTTTTGCGAGGTCTGATTAAACGGCGTTTGAAAGTTCATGTCATTCGAATGAAAACCAATGTAATACAATTGTGCACGTTGATTCAAGTACACCTTGCCTTACAGGTAATCTAAACACATGTACAGTAGCTACATGTATTTGACTTCAAAATGCACAATTTTTAAATTCTACCTCTCTGATCGACTCCATGTTCCGTCATCCATCTCGCAGGGCGGCTTGTTAGCTCTGAAAAACAACAAACGGCACCATTTCGAGCGGCAAGATACGAAAAAAACTAATTTGACTTCGCACACCTGAGATTTGTTCAAGCCTGCACGCTTGCACAAGTACACCCAAACGCACTGCTAAACGCTTATTCATATTTTTTTCACAAGCTAGATAAACAAATTCATAAACAGACAGTAGGATATTGGATGTTCTCCCGTATTTACAAACTAATCCTGCGAGAACGAAGTTCACCATGGGTTTATAACGACCACACATGGAACCACCAAATGCAAGCTAACCTTTAGGAGTCGGGGTCGCTTCGTCGGGTTTTTCATCCGAATCTGTCTTCTCCGTAGGAAGATCTTCGACAGCTGGCGTATCCTCCTTTTCATCGGACACTTTTTCATTGTCTGGAGAAGGTTCCTCTTCGTCTTTCACGGGTTCATCGTAGGATGGTGTCGTCGAAGAAACATCTTCACTTTCCATGCCCGTTGAATCGAGATCCAGCAAGTCGCCTGTCTCGGGTACATTAGACTCCGACATACTGACGATAAATATCCAAGAAACTGCCTAGCTTTTTATCCACTAAATACACGAGGTAATATTGGGTAAGAGGGCTCAGGAGATTGAACCTTACGCAATAATTGTGATGAAAGTACGAAATTTAGAAATGATGAAGCTTCGATGTTTTCAAAAATCACACTGGCGCAATTTTTTCACGACCTCGCCAAATTTGGAAACGGAAGAAAATTAACCAATCAGAAACGCTGTTAGAAATCAATTTCTTTCGGCCTCTAAAAAAGGAAGTATCAAAGTTCAAAGTGTACCGGAAGTCGTGCCAGGCCGCGAAAAAGTCTAAAAAGTGCCAGGATAAAATCGATATTTTTCGTTCTTCTTTTTACGATCAGTTGGATTTTTTTTGGAAATATTTGTTCATGTAGACGAAAAGCTTTTGCACAAGGATTACATCAGCCACAACTGTCCCCATAATGCCCATGGTCTTAGCCATAGCCCCGCCTCCATGGGTAACCTCAAAACCACTGCGAGCACGTGTCAAGCACAAGAAAAGGGAGGCGGAATGGGGTTTTTGGGCCCTTCCCTTTCTTGCGTTTGCCATGCAGGTTAAATCTAAAGGAGAAAAAAAGAACAGGGAGGCGTAAGCTACAACAGAGAGCGGGAAAAATTGTTATAGTAAAACGTATAAAACGATTTCGTCTGTCAGTCTGGGATACATAACGCGAACTTAGTGACAGTTTCAAAATCAGAGATGTGCAGTTTGTCAGTCAGTCCCTTGTGAACGAAAATCATGCAGTGATTCCTGCAGTGATTTAATCCCAGCATAGTGAATCGAACGTTCGAAAATCGAACTCAATCGAACTCAATCCGTGGATTGAGTTCGATTGAGTTCGACAATCGAACGAAATCGAACACCGGACTTTCAGTGAGTTCGATTTCCGAACAAATCGAATTCAATCGAACAAATCGAACTCAATCCATCTGATTGTGTTCGACTGAGTTCGGAAACCGAACTCAATCGAACACAATTAAATGGATTGCGTTCGATTGGCTCTAGTAAACCTATACAAAGCAAGCCCAAAGCAAGCCCATCAAAGCAGGTTTTTCTTGTGCTTTTTTACAATTTATTCAATAACAGAAACCCCATTTATAAACTGTCCACGGCATCCTTGACGTCAAAGCGGCATTCCTGGTAGCCTTTTTCTACGCATTTGAAGCTTACAATCCACAGCGAAACTGAAGCCATTTCTGCGGAATTTCTTCGCTTACGAAAAACACGTGCGCTACATATGGGGCGCCATGTGTTTCAAAATTCATACTTTTTCTCACAAAGTTGTTGAAATGAACACATTTCATGTGAAATGAATACAAAGCGTATTGAAATGCCAATATTTGTAATGAAAAGTACGTGTCCATGATGAATCACGTACACATAGTCTGAAAGTTGTACTACATACACTGAAATCTTCGGGCATCAGCTCGAAATATACTCTGTTACAACTACAACTTTGCACAAGGAGTCTTAATTTTCTCTATATTCTCAACGCAAATCTTGTAAACTTTTCACTGTGCTTTTCGCACCGAATCTCACGCTATGTTGCACATTTTCTCAGTACGTGCAGTGAACATGTTTTCAGTGTACTTTGGGAACAAATCTCACCATGATAATATTTCATGTAAACCTTCCCAATGCGTCCCCGAAATTCTTCGAGTCAAAAGTACAGCAGTCAGCAGGTCAAGACATGTCAAACAAAGATGGTGTGTAATAGTGGGAATGCTTCAGATATCGTGGAAGTTATCCTTTCCAACCCTCAAGTTATGACTAACCTCGCCAGGGCCTTTTGTGGCACTCGTGATCAACAGACGCCTTAAATTCGTCATTCTGTTGAAGAAACGACATCCATTTTTAGACGCCCGAGCACTACGCGAAACATCCTTCCAAACTCCACTTCATTTTCTGCAGCTGAATTTTTAAACCACTGCTTGTTCTTTTGGAGATGGTAATAATATCACTTCCTTGGTGTAAGCACCCTGCATTTGTTTTCTATTTACTTTGGTCGACCCCTTGCGTCTAAAGAAAGGAAGAAAATAAGCGTTCTTAACTTGATTAACTCAGGCGGTAATCAAACACGGAAGGAGCTACTTTCACAACAACAAATAGTTCGAAATCGAAGTTCGTATTCTTTTCGTACCTTTTAGGAAATGGATAGTTGCTATTATAGTTCGTCCGCATTGTAAATTTAGCTGCAGAAACTAAAGTGGAGTTTGGAAGGATGTTTCGCGTAGTGCTTGGGCGTCTAAAAATGGATGCCGTTTCTTCTTCGACAGAATGATGAATTTGAGGCGTCTGTTGATCACGAGTGCCACAAGAGGCCCTGGCGAAGTTAGTCATACCCTGAGGGTTGGAAAGGATAGATTCTACGATATCTGAAGCATTCCCACTATTACACGCCATCTTTGTTTGACATGTCTTGACCTGCTGAGTGCTGTACTTTTGACTCGAAGAATTTCGGAGACGCATTGGGAAGGTTTACATGAAGTATTATCATAGTGAGATACACTGAAAACGTGTTCACTGCACGTACTGAGAAAATGTGCAACATAGCGTGAGATTCGGTGCGAAAAGCACAGTGAAAAGTTTACAAGATTTGCATTGAGAATATGGAGAAAATTCAAACTCCTTGTGCAAAGTTGTAGTTGTAACAGTATATTTCGAGCTGATGCCCGAAGATTTCAGTGTATGTCGTACAACTTTCAGACTATGTGTACGTGATTCATCATGGACACGTACTTTTCATAACAAATATTGGCATTTCAATACGCTTTGTATTCATTTCACATGAAATGTGTTCATTTCAACAACTTTGTGAGAAAAAGTATGAATTTTGAAACACATGGCGCCCCATAGCTACACTCCTGGCTGAAGTAACTCGAGCTTCCAAGATTCGACGCCTGTTTTACACAAATCACGAGTTCGAAAATCGAACGTTCGATTGGGTTCGATTGATTTTTTTTCTTTTCGGTGAGTTCGATTTTGTTCGATTGCCGAACTCAATCGAACTCAATCCATGAATTGAGTTCGATTGAGTTCGATTGAAATTTAGTTCGATTGGGTTCGATTTACTATGTCGGGTTTAATCATTCTTGTGACATAGTTATTCGTAAATATGTATGCTGAGCACTCACTCGCAGAATTTGTAAAAGGTACCACACGAAGAATTATCCTGACAATTTTAAAAACGAAACAGAGATAAACAGGGAATATCAGCAGGGAATAACGATTCGGGTGGTTTTGCCGAAGGTTCGCGACTTGTAATGGTTTCACATTTACTTACCATGATGTGTTGCACCAGCTAGTTAACGTTAACTGTCGTTCATCTGTTTGTGAAGACTTTTCGGTGTGATTTGTGTTCTAAAATAACACTGTGATGTCTGTGCAGTGATTGGCTTAAAATGTTAGTTGACCCACGGCCACACATAATGATGAGGATTGTAAAGCTTGGTTCAAAGTATCCGTAGTTAAAAGATCAGCCAAATTCCAAAAATGTGAGCTTTTCGTTAAGTTCAAGGTGTATTTACGAACTCTAGTTAAGTTCATCTAAGGATCATGCTCGGTACACAGTTCGTTTCCGCATGCTAACTGATTTTTAGCTGTCCAAAGCTGCAAATGCTGTCATGTCCGCTCGTAATAAGAAATTTTGTATCCGCGTTATAGAGGTTATTTGAATAGAAAATCCATGTAAAAGAGAGATGTTCGTTGTACATGAGAGTTGTCCATCACTAGGAGACGTTCGACTGTATATCCGCCGAGTCGCAAGGGCACTTACGAATAGTGAAAATCAAACAACGGAGTCGGAAGCTCGACGGAATCGGAGTCGCAAGACAGGGGCGTAGCTAGGGGGTCCTGGGGTGCCCGTGACCGCCCCCCCCCCCCCCACCTTGTGAGACAATTTTAGTAAAACACAGGGTGGGTGTCGACATGACAATCTGGTAAGTACCTTGGGTGTGACACAGTGTAACTTCCCCTTTGAAAAATCCTAGCTACGCCCCTGCAAGAATCAGAAGGTTTTCATTAATTATCTTCCGATTTTGCTTAGAGCGATTTTCAATGAATGAGTTACTAGTAATCGGATACTGTGTTTTGTGCAAAGGGTTCTGGGATCGCTAGGGGGCAAACATTGCAAGTCGTTTGAAGGAAATGTGCGGTGTAAAGTTGTTGTTTTTTTCATCAAAAACGTCGATTATTGATGGGAAGAGAATAACGCTTTTCCGCCGTTATTTTATCAGAAATGGAGTTAAGCAAAGTTGATACGTGGAAAGTGTAAGTTTTTGCTTGAATAATGTGGTAAAATCTATCGATAAACTCTTGCTTGCGTAAGGTTGAATGTGAAATTTACATCAAGTTATGTTCCGGGGGGGGGGGGGGGACTCCCATATAAAAATGACGGGGGTGCTCGTCGTACCTTTTAGTGGTCAAAATTTGTACATTAGTACCTCTTAGGGTGCTAAAATTCAAAATGACCCCCGTTGGAATTATCGCGGTACCTTTTAGGGTATTTAGCCCAGAATATGACATGTGTTGTTTAAGAATTGGTACCTCTTAGGGGTAAAAATTCATTTGAGCCGCGCCCATCAAACAACATTCTGGTACCTTTTAGATCCCCCCCCCCCCCCCGGGGGGTTATGGTCTCGAAACATTACAGATTTAGGTGTGAATTTGAGGGAAATGACTCAATAATGCCTTTTCAGTGTTCATTACTTGTGTCGAGATTGTTTTCTGTTTAGTTACGTGTGTTAATAACAAATTATGGATTCTGGAATTTTACCCCCACAAAATCGAAGTTTTGACGAAAAAATAACTTTACACCGCACATTTCCTTCAAGCGACTTGCAATGTTTGCCCCCTGGCGATCCCAGAACCCTTTGCATATAACACAGTATCCGATTACTGGTAACTCATTCATTGAGTATCGAAAGTAGTTGCGCAATTGCTTTGGTTTTGCATTGCTACGCTTTGTGATTGGCTAATAATTTAGTAATATTGCTATTACTGTTACTATTACTATTACTATTACTATTACTATTACTATTACTATTACTATTACTATTACTAATACTATTACTATTACTATTACTATTACTATTACTATTACTATTACTATTACTATTACTATTACTATTACTATTACTATTACTATTACTATTACTATAGAGCAGTTTTCAGTTGAGTGTCGTAAAACTAAAACCAAAGAAATTACTCTGACCAATCACAAGAGTCGTAAATAATCCAATGAACCAATCAGAGCTCGAAGCAAATACATGTAGCGGGGCCAAGCTCGGGAAAACGTGTACAGGCAAGTCATGATTGGTTTTACTTCTGATTGGTCGAGAAAGTGGCGCGAGATTTTTAAGCCAATCACATGTTGGCGTGGCGTCCTCATCTACGATAAAGGCCATTGTGTAATAACTTTCGACACTCAATTGAAAACTGCTCTAACAACTAAATAATCCTAATATTAGAAATATAAACTATTCCTAAAAGTACGAAAATATACACAAACGTAAAATGGATTATGAATCCGTCGCTTACGATGAAGTGAAAACTATAGATTGTCGGAGTCGTAGATATTCAGTGATCGCCGGCCAAGAAAATCGCCATTTCCTGATGCCAACATTACCTATCGCATTTGGAACGGGCAAAATATACGCGCAAGTCTTATGCACTGGTCAGCGGAATTACCAAAGAAAGGAAGGAAGGAAAAAAGGGAGGGAAGAAGGAAGCTGGAAGGAAGGAAGGAAGGAAGGAGGGAAGGAAGGAAGGAAGGAAGGAAGGAAGGAAGGAAGGAAGGAAGGAAGGAAGGAAGGAAGGAAGGAAGGAAGGAAGGAAGGAAGGAAGGAAGGAAGGAAGGAAGGAAGGAAGGAAAAAGTGAAAAATTGCATATCGGTCCCTGTCTGCGATAACTCGTTCAACGCTTCGAGCCAGTTTACGAGACACGAGTTAAAAGGGATTACAGCTCATCTGCAGAGAATCATAATTTCAATAGACTCAAAGGGTTTTTAACCGAAACTTTTTCAATGTTTACATATTTTACATTTCTTGCGAGGTCATTTTGTATTTTCTACTTCTGAATTTTAGGAAGTTTTAATAAGGTTATTTAAATTGTACATAATATACTTATCTTTTTATCACCTTTAAATAGTAATGCTTAGATCTATCTTCATTTATGTATATTTCGAAATCTAGTATAATAGGACAATCACATGACTTTTGGAGGGCATATAGTTTATTTGTGGCCCGAGTAGCATCATTTGCGCCCGAGCGGAGCGAGGGTGCAAATGATGCTACGAGGGACACAAATAAACTATATGCCCTCCAAAAGTCATGTGATTATCATTATTATCAATACACAAGGCCAAATCGTACAAATTCATTTAATAAGAAAAAAATGTTTAACAGAAACAGGGCCGTAAATGCGTTTGCAGCCCGTCAAATTCAATATCGCCCGCCACTCACGCGTGTTTTCTCGAAGGCAGTTTCTTATTTGGCCGCGTATGTTAATAATAATTGGGAAGTTTTTTAGAAGGCCACCCTTATTAACCTAGAGTTAGCTTGGTGTTACCCTCTCTAAAAATTGTTATTGTTATTATTATTACGTACTATTATTATTATTATTATTATTATTATTATTATTATTTTCTTGAGTGCGTGTACTTTTCTTCGTAAGAAAACAGTCTCTTATTGCAAGACACTGATAAAGCTTTTAATGGCAACTGATCAAGTCTTGGTCAGTTGTGTAGGTCATTCCTACAATCAGCTGCCCTCCGTATTAATATTGAGCTAAAAGTGTACTTTGACTGATTCTCGGCGAAATTTTTGTCCCTAGATTTTGCCGTGGAGTTTCGTAAAAATAAGGTTGCGTTTCTCAGTTTTACATGTACAGCCAACCTGAATCTGGATTGGATTCTGCGATCGAAAATGCTATTCTTCATTCCATTTAGGGACATAAACCAATATCAGATACCAATCTAAGCGATCCGCGGACGGTGAGTCATTCAGATTGGTATTTGAATTTAGTTTCGAATTATGCACATGCAAGGCGAACTAAATTCAAATAAACAGCCTTCAATAGCCATGTCACACTGACAGTACACTGAGCTGACTTCAGAGTTAACATCAAATTCTAATGAATAAATAAGAAAAGGGGCAGAGGCTTCGGTTCCAGTTTTATAGTGTCTTTATTAGCTGCTTTATAAAACATAAGTCTTTTCCTGGTAAAAAGTTATTCTTTGTATTAATTCAGTTAAAGTAAGAATTTAAATTCCTATGGCATTTCTTGATTGAGCTGTATTTCGATGTACGGTCATAAAAAACTTTGCGCAGTTTTTCTTTGTTTTGAATCTGAAAAATATAGTTATAAGAATCAAGTCACAGTCAATCTTGAAGATGATTGTACCCAATCAAAGTCTTGTTCGATTCCAAGCGAGCAAGAGATATGTTCATTCTTAGATCCGTCTCAGATGTGTCGCTGTTTACCTTTTGCGAATTCACGTGTACTCAAAGGTCTACAATCTCAGGTCCGTTATAAGCTTCCTTCATTCTATTCATAACCACTGTGGCCCTGTTCGTTAGCTCTTCTACACTTGGCCTTGATTCAGGATCGCCCTTTAGGCAATCATTAATCGTTGATTTTAGATTGTCGGAGAAGCTGGCATTGATATCTGGAGGTGGTCTCCCTTCCATGATGTTAGCCAAGGCAGTGAACATATCCGTACCTTGAATTTTATAGGCGGGTTCCAATGTTGTCAGCTCGTATAACACACAACCTAGAAGCCATACCTGACTTCCGCGGCTAAGTTGCTGTCCTCTCAAGATTTCTGGCGGGGAATACAACCCCGTGTTATTATCCCCCATGGCCATTGCGTTCATATTATCCTGCGCAGAAGCCATATACAGTAAACCGCTGTCCAGTTTCAAGGCCCCGTTTTCGTCAAAAGAAATGCGCTCGGTCGGTTTTACAGTCTCGTAGAGGATTCCTTTCTCGTTAAGGTATTTTATTGCGGAACACAGCTCGCAAAAGGCTTTCCATATTAAGTATTCCGGCAAAAGCCTGCGTAGTTCTCGCTGTTCGGTGAGAACATCCACTAGCGCGACTGGAGGGTATTCAAACACAATTATCTCCGTTCCACCCTGGTTGAACTGCACCAGACTATGTGTAATATTCGGGTGGCTCACCCCTTTCCACGCCTCCATAGTCGACTTAACTCGATCATCGGCGAGACACGGGGGAACGCACTTCAGCACAACCTCAGACATGTCGAGCAGGCACTTAGCCGGGTAAACACAATGTGTTATATGCTCAGAGTTCAAATTATTCCGATTAACGTAAAAGTCGTCCACGGAGAGCTGATTGGCTAGAAAGTTAACCATTGTTTGTGGAATTGGGAGGTCGACGATGCGCGCCAAACGCTTCAGACCCACTGACTGTAAAATAAACGTACGACAGTGTTGCTGCAAGGAACCGGGTTGTGCGTCTTCGGCTGCAAACGCGCCATCAGGATTCAAAATATTGAACTTTGCCTCCTCCGTGGACTGGTCTTGAAGGCGCGTTCTCATCGCCATGTTTTTAGCGCGCTCGATGATCTTTTCTCATGCACGCACTAAGCGACATTCGATTCGGGGATTTAATGAGCTTATTAGCTTTGCGCGTCATAATGTAATGGCTTTAAGTGGCAGTTAGAGATGGAATACATACATACATAGATTTTATTTAACTTCGGATTTACAGAGTAGCATAGATGTGCTAATATCTCCGAAAGAATAAATAATAAGAAAGATTATAATATGACGGTACGGCCCCGCTGACGCAATCCTACAGAAAATAGAATCGCAAGGTGACGTTAGCTGCTCCGGAAAAAAACGTCTGGCCCCGCTCGAGTTCAAGTGACCTCGCACTGCACGACTATTCTTGTACTTTCTAGTCATATTCTAAAATATTTATTGACTAGGTTATCTTAAAGATAGTGATTGCTGCGCACGTACGTGATTAGGCTTGGATAAATTCCGCTCATAAAATGGCTTATCTGCCTGCCGGCAATGCTCGTAAAAATCGCTCATTCTGCTCAGTACTCGAAAAATTTTCGGTCCTTCTGGCCTTATGTATTTTCGCAAATATGGAAGGGAGCTGGGCCTAACCCCTAATGCTAATTACTAGATATTCATTATGCGTTGTTAAATTGTAATTCATCATGACTTCAAAGTATATGATATAACTAGCAGTAATTGGAAATTAGGGGAGTGCGTTCGACAGGGTGGGGTGATGGTACTAGGGGGTGAGGAAGTGGGAGGTGGAGGAGGTGAGGGCCAATAGGCGTTGGTTTGGGGGGGGGGGGGGGGGGGGGGGGGGGGGGGGGGGGGGGGGGGGGGGGGGGGGGGGGTCAAGGAGTGGCAGTTATCAAGGCTGTACTCTAAGAGTTATCATAGGAAGCCCGAAAAGAGTGCAACTATAAAATTTAGGGTGCCCAGCAGTTACGTTATGTGCAAAAACTAAGTTTGCTGACTCGAGAGAAATTACTACGTTTAGAAACTCGATAATATTCATTGTTTTCTCTCAAAATGACAATTTTATTCGCCATATGATCGCGACATTAATTCTATTTTAGCGCGCGCTAATACAGTTGCTTTCGCTATATAGCACGGCACCCCTAAAGGTAACCAAAGCCAACCGTTTCACTAATGCAGTTGCTTTCGCTATATAGCACGGCACCCCTAAAAGTAACATAAGCCAACCGTTTCACACACGAGCAGCGAGCTGACGCGAGCGAAAGCGAAAGCGAAAGATGAAGGCGTTACCACTTGAGTACGCGCGTCAAGGTAGGCTAATTGCTATTTGCGAGGCTAATTGCGCATCATCAAAGTACAATTATTGCGCATCATCAATTGCGCATGAAATCGAGGCGAGTGGACAGCCAGTCCAAATTTCAAAATCGCATGGCATGCAGCCCAATTCCTCCCACAATCCCCTGCGCCAAGACCGATACCCGACCAGAATAGATAGCGTTCTCTTGTATCGTCGAACGCAATCATCTGAGCGCGTTTTAGCTAATAATCACATTAATCACAAGGTATTTTCCATTTGTTTTGTATTTAGTTTTCAACTGTTCTTACAACTGTTATGCATATCATTTTGCTCGAAAAATTACATATAAAATCAATTCCTTTCCACCTTAATTACATTTTTTTTGTCATTGTAGACAGCAGTTGCTTGTGTTTCGAGAATAACTTAAATGATTTCGTCGTCCGAAAGTTCATCAAAGTCTTTGTTGATGTTATCACGCTCGTCTTCTTTGAAGAGATTGAATAATTGTTGAATAGTGTGATCAAAAAGTTGTAAAGACATTGATTCGTTGAAATGAAATGAAAACACGCCTTTTAAGACTTCAAAATGAAAACAAAAGTCCATAGGAAGATTTGTATGCATTTAAAGTGGTGGTAAGAGAGCAGAAAGCGTAAACTGGAAAGCGTAAAGTGCGAAATTTAAATCTGATTTTGTTTACACGCACAATTGCTCCACCTAATGTGGCCGAGTTTTGGCTTTGGTTTCTTTTAGGGGTGTCTGGCTATAAGCGAAAAACAACTGTATTAGCGCGCGCTTAAAATAGAGAATTAATGTCGTCAAATTGCGTCAGCAAAGTACAAATTAAAGTTCAAAAATGAAAAAATTCAAATTTGAAAAGTTAAAAAGAACGAAATGTCACTCAAAAATTGCGCAAACACAAAATGTCACATTCCGGACATATGTAGTTGCTCTTTATCAGGTTTCTTCTTTTAACCATGCAATTGCTGACTCGAGAGAAATTATTACGTTTAGAAACTCGAAAATATTCATCGTTTTCTCTCAAAATAACAATTTTATTCGCCATGTGATCGCGACATTAATTCGCTATTTCAGCGCGCGCTAATACAGTTGTTTTTCGCTATATAGCGCGGCAACCCTAAAAGTATACCAAAGCCGAGTTTTCTAAATATTTCTCAAAAACTACTGATAACACAAAGAAACAGTCAATAAAATATTACTTACAAAGTAAATGCACATTCAAAAATGTTATTTCCTTTACCGTAGCTTTTCAATAATTCTTGAAAATTCTTAGAAAAGTCTGCCGAGTGTGAATTCTGAAGGAAGATATGCTCTCACTGTGATAAATCTGGATAAATGGATCCTGACAAGGGCGTAGCTACCTGTACGTACATACGCATGTGCGTACCTGAAAAAGTCGAAAAAATAAGTAAAAATGAATAAAAGTATACGACCTAGATTTGGTGTCTGTGCGTACCTCTCAAAACGTCCTGGCTACGCCCATGGCTGTTCCTCAAAGGACGATTTAATCGCTTTCAGCTCTCTTGCCACCACTTTAAGCTTTCAGCCCTCTTACCTACTAATATACCAAGTGTAAAGAATACTCACCTTCAGAAGCGATCGAGGTCCAACAATATAAAGTACTGTTTGCATGTGTTTAACGGAAAGCGAATGACACATAATAAAGGCACGCATCAGCATGACGTACGCAAAGAGTTGTGGTACAGCGTTTCCTAGGAAACGATTGCATCTTCAGCATGGCTCGCAAAGGATTGTGGTAAAAATAAAGCGATTCCAGATATTTTCTGCCTTTCTGGATTATGAACTGCTGCTCCGCTCACTTCGTTCGCTGCGCAGCAACTAGTACTGAGTTAGGTCGGGCCGGATGGGAAAATATTTGGATCTCGGTCCGTACGCCATGACCTCGAGCCAAATATTTTCCCATCCGGCCCTCTCACTCATTCAATAAGTGCATATTATTACACGACTAAGACAGTCAGAGGGCCAATAACTAAAATCAACCAATCAGAATGCTCGATTGCCGGTCCAATATTCTCTAAGTATTGGACCGGGCATTGTTCCAAATGATCCCGCGCAATCCTCCTGCCGGCAGGAGTCGTGTAATAAATCTCTTATTGACCAAGCTTGCTCGGGACCGTACTGGGAGAATATCGGCCCTCGGTCTTTTCTGTACGGACCTCGCTGCGCTCGGTCCGTACTGTCAAGACCTCGGGCCGATATTCTCCCAGTACGGCCCTCGCGCTTGGTCAATAAGATATATATAACTAACGCCGATCGACTCAAATGAGCGCTCATTCATGTACTAAGCATTCCCTGCTAAGCGCGGGAAAACATCATAAACCGGGGGAGGGGTGGCGCGCATGTGGTCCGGGTTCGATTCCTGGTGGCGACGTCATATGTGGGTTGAGTTTGTTGTTAGTTCTCATCCTTGCTCCGAGGGTTTTATTTCGGGTACTTCGGTTTTCTTCCCTCCTCAAAAACTAACATTTCTAAATTCCAATTCTATCTGGAATTCGAGGGCCGCAGGTTCTTTAGTTTATTTTCTCTTCGCTAAACAAAGTTGATTTATTTATTTTATTTATTTAACCCGGTGCCAAGCGTAAAAAACTACATCTACATCTACATGATTTACTTGCAAAATCCTAATGGACATAAAGCAAGTTTCAGTGCAAGGTGCGAAATGTAAACAATAGTGCAAATAAAAATGATGATTATTAGTCTAACTTAGGCAAGGAGAAAATCATTAACACCTGCCTTAAATTTACTGGTCGAGATCATATAACCAGTGATAAACCGGTGCCGAGCGCACTAGAAGGTTGGCGTGTCTTTGAATACTCGATACAGAATTGCTGTTGTTCGAGCTCCCTTTAAGACTTCACTTATTATATCTTCTCTTTTAGGATTAAACATAACTTTTTGCATGAATGAAGGTCACTCATTTTAGCAGAGTTTTGATAAAAAAAAAATCAGCCAAATCCTCGTGACAGCCCTTTCAATGTTTAACTGAACACAAGAATGCCCAAGACTTCAAACTTTCGAACGCCAGCTAATTATTCCAACCGCAACTTCGATCTTTTCAGTCGCAAATACACGAGAGTCGCTGAGAGCGCATGAGCGTCGCAGGCCAAACAAGAGCGCGAATTTGAACTTTGAACTCTCATTTGAGTCGGCGTTAATTATTCCATCTCTAACGGCCACTTAAAGCCATTACATTATGACGCGCAAAGCTAATAAGCTCATTAAATCCCCAAATCAAATGTCGGTGAGTGTGTGCATGCACGAGTAAAGATCATCGAGCGCGCTAAAAACATGGCGATGAGAACGCGCCTTCAAGACCAGTCCACGGAGGAGGCAAAGTTCAATATTTTGAATCCTGATGGCACTTTTGCAGCCGAAGACGCACAACCTGGTTCCTTGCAGCAACACTGTCGCACGTCCATTTTACAGTCGGTGGGTCTGAAACGTTTGGCTGGCATCGTCGAACTGCCAATTCCACAGAAAATGGTCGACTTTCTAGCCAATCAGCTCTCCGTGGACGACTTTTACGTTAATCGGAACAACTTGAACTCTGAGCATATGACACATTGTGTTTACCCGGCTAAGTGCCTGCTCGACATGTCTGAGGTTGTGCTGAAGTGCGTTCCCCCGTGTCTCGCCGATGATCGAGTTAAGTCGACTATGGAGGCGTGGAAAGGGGTGAGCCACCCGAATATTACACATAGTCTGGTGCAGTTCAACCAGGGTGGAACGGAGATAATTGTGTTTGAATACCCTCCAGTCACGCTAGTGGATGTTCTCACCAAACAACGAGAACAACACAGGCTTTTTCCGGAATACTTAATATGGAAAGCCTTTTGCGGGCTGTGTTCCGCAATAAAATACCTCAACGAGAAAGGAATCATCTACGAGACTTCAAAACCGACCGAGCGTATTTCTTTTGACGAAAACGGGGCCTTGAAACTGGACAGCGGTTTACTGTATATGGCTTCTGCGCAGGATAATATGAACGCAATGGCCATGGGGGATAATAACACGGGTTATATTCCCCGCCAGAAGTCTTGAAAGGGCAGCAATTTAGCCCCGCAAGCCAGGTATGGCTTCTAGGTTGTGTGTTATACGAGCTGACAACAACGGAACCCGCTTATAAAATTCAAGGTACGGATATGTTCACTGCCTTGGCTAACATCATGGAAGGGAGACCACCTCCAGCTATCAATGCCAGCTTCTCCGACGATTTAAAATCAACGATCAACAATTGCCTTGAGAGTGATCCTGAATCAAGGCCGAGTGTAGAAGAGCTAACGAACAGGGCCACAGTGGTTATGGATAGAATGAAGGAAGCTTATCAAGGACCTGGGATTGTAGACCTTTGAGTACACATGAAAAGGAAAACAGCAACACATCTCAGACGCATCTAAGAATGAACATATCTCTTTCTCGCTTGGAATTGAACAAGACTTTGATTGGGTACAATCGTCTTCAAGATTGACTGTGACTTGATTTTTATAACTTTATTTTTCAGATTCCTAACAACGAAAAACTGCGCAAAGTTTTTATGACCGTACATCGAAATACAGCTCAGGAATTCAAATGCTTACTTTAACTGAAAACGACGAAATAACTTTTTACCAGGAAAAGACTTATGTTTTATGAAGCAGCTAATAAAGACACTATAAAACTGGAACCAAAGCCTCTGTCCTTGTCTTATTTATTCATTAGGTGTCAAAGCGCAGTTATAGTGAAAAGTAAATGAGCAATTGCTTTGTTTATGCATTGCTACATTTGCGATTGGCTATAAACAAATGTCGCGCCACTTTTTCGACCAATCAGAAGTAAAAGCAAAACCAATCGTAACTTGCTCGCACGCGTTTTCCCGCGCTTGACGCCTGCTACATATATTTGCTTTGTTGTGATTGGTTCATTGGATTGTCTGCGTCTGCTGTGATTGGTCAAAATGATAACTTTGGTTTTGAATTTACGACACTCGATTGAAAACTGCTCTGAAGTTTACTCTGTAGTCAGCTCGCTGTACTGTCAGTGTGATATGGCTATTGAAGGCTGTTTATTTGAACTTCGCCAAATGGAACGCATAATCCGAAACTAAATTCGGATACCCATCTGAACAATCCAGATTGGTATCTGAGATTGGTTTATGTCCCGGTTAAATGGAATGAAAAATATAATTTTCTATCGCAGAATCCAGATTCAGGTTGGTTAAAAGGAACGCAGCGCTTAGTTGAGAAAGCAAGTGTTCCCCACTTGGCACCAGTGGAATATTTTCCCGCGCCAAGCGCAGATTGCATTACCGTCCGCGCGGTAGCGGATGCATGTGTTCCCGCGCTTGCAGGTTTTAGAACATCGGTGCAGGATGAATTTTTTTCCCGCGCTTAATGGGAAAAAAAGCTTAGCTTAAAAGGGAAGCTTAGCTTTAAGCTTAGCTTAAAGGGAAGGGAAAGCATTTTCCTCTTACTTCGCACTCCTCCACGTGCTTCACGCACGCGTTTGAATTCGCCTTCCTTTCTCTTTTCTAGCACCTCCACGCAGGATAAATATCCTGCGCTTTGCACAGACGACATGTTTTGTCGCGTTTCCCGTGCTAGGCTTTTCATTTTATTCTCTTTCAGAGGAACAAAAACGGAACATTTGTTTTTTGGAGAAATTGAAAAACTACCCTGTTACGCCACAAAATGTAATAATTGACGCAAAATGTAATAGTAACCCAAAATCAGCTCCTGCCCAAAACTTTTGACGCAAAATGTAATAGCAACCCAAAATGTAATAACTTTTGACGCAAAATGTAATAAATTTGACGCAAAATGTAATAACTTCAGTTTGACACGTCATTGATCACTTGGAAACCATAATTCAAGAGAGTAAGCAACCTCGTTTCCAGGGTCTCTCTTCTTCCCTCTCGTTCCAGGGGCGGGAAGAAGAGAGACCCTGGGAACGAGGTTGGAGAGAAAGAAGCCCCTTCCAGCAAAGTATAAGCTGGATATCGAGCGTTTGCCGAGCGATGAAGATAAACCTGGAACCTTCGAAGTAATGAATAGAAAGCTATATCAAAATGGCTCCAAAAGGATTAAGTAAGGCTCCGCATAAGAACTATAGTAAACTTCATTGTTCTGCGGCATTGGCTCTTTCCCACATAGAATATCTTTGGTTTTAAGAATAGAGGAGGGGCTGATAGTTGATAATTATATTTCAGTATAAAAATAAAGAAAATTCATTTGCGTCAATTAAATTTTAGGAAATGTTCGTGCTTAACCAATCGGAATAGCAGAAGACAATAGCTAATAATTTTGCTTCTTTGATGAAGTTCCCCAAATACAATATCTTTTAAAACTTGCATGTTGAGCGATTGGGTCTCAAATTACTTGAAACCTTAAAAAAAAAATAGACAAAATGCACCTTGAACCTTAACTTTTTAGCAGTTTTTGAGTCTAGGCCAATGAGATCACTAGTTGTAACAATGAAAAAAGTTGACATTCCATCGTGCATTGCCGTTCAGCGCTATCCTTCTTATGCGAATCATTACTTAACGACGGCAATAAAAACACCCCCACCAAACACCAAACAGAATAAAAGTTCACGTTGTCTCCTTCCATGCATATACTAACGTCTGAAATCGAAATTTCCACGTTCTTCAAAAGTAATGTGGACAAGGTTCCTTTGCCCAGAGTTTATTACATCCTAGAGATGACAGGCCATGTTCTCCGTACCAGAGACAGAAGGATAATCTACATGGAAGGAAAAGGTTCTAGGGCAGTCTTGGAACTTAAAAACATAATAAGTGGTTCAAATAACTGGTCAAATGCTTGGCTGATCTTAGTGGGCAACAGCCTTGGCTGGTTTTTCCGGCATAAAGTCAATTTACTGGAAGAAATAAATTTTTCTATATGCGATCCTCGTTCCTTTTTTTTTCACCACAAAATGTTGTGTTGGGGTAAAGTTATGAAAGTTTCAGTTGTTGTTAAGAAAACACAGGATACTGTTTTGAAACTGTCAATGTACATTGTTCACGAATATGACGGATATGATGTTTGTGTTTAGAACCAAAAGCAACAAGCCAGAGGTTCTTAGCAACCAAAAAAGACCTCAGGATCCCACTGAGATCGTGGAGTTTTACTCTACGATCTCTGCGGGAAGTCCAGCAACTTGCAGCATTCCAATGTAATAAAATCCCTTCTGGTAATCGTTTCTGTCCTACTCCAGGAGTTAATTTTCGCGATAATGTGTTATAATCCTTAAGCGTGAAAGTTCATTGATTGCTTTTTTAGATTAATATTTTGTCGTCATTCAAGGTGTTTCGGATATTTACAAGACGTTCTGTTGTGGTTTGGGAAATTGCGGATCTGAATAGCGAACGGATTTACAGCTGTACGACTCTACGTGTGACAGCGTTGTAGCGGAAATTACCGTAAATATAGGAAATGTTCTATGTCCACTCTCGAACTCTTAACGTTAGGAATATTAATTGTAGAGCGATAAGAAAGATGCAATACTTTCGATAACTCGCATAACTCGCTAGAACCCGGGTATCATAGCTTAAGCGTACGCTGAAATTTCTACAAAACAAACTTATCCTTTTGGAATTCGAAGGGCGACAAGCACGAGCGTACGGCACTCATAAGAGACCGTAAGAGCCCTTATTTCGCCGCGAAAACGGGTTTGACGCAAGCATAAATACAAGCGCAAGGACACGGATCAAAATATTTTGATTCTATGCTTGCGGAATATTTGAACAAAATAAAGGCAGCTATTGTAGCTGTAGTACTTCCCTTTGCCCGGATGATTCAAATGCTATAGAACTTCGATTTCTCGAACCTCCACTGGAAACGAAAATTGGTTCAAGAAATCAGCAAGTTCGAAATATCGGGGGTAAAATTACAGTGAAATTAGTCCAAGGGAAACAAGTTGTAGTTCGAGTTATCGGTTTTTTTTTTGATAAATCGAGGGCTTGAGAAATCGGGGTTTCACTGTATTTAAAAGCTCGCCCGGGCGGAGTTCCACTGTATCTCCCTTTGTTATTGTTCCCATTCATGCGTCCAAAAGCATTTCCCAAATCCAAAATAACCACGAAAAATCAGTTGAGCTGAAATATGTTGCAATCAATTGGATATTCCGTGTTACCTCGATTCGTCCCGTACAAACGAAATATACGACTCGTTCAAAGCTTCTATGCTTAAAGTTCAAACCCGATACCGCCCAATTCAAGTTCTAATAATTGGTCGCTTTAATTTTTATTCACTGAGCCATGGCCGCCTCATCATATAATTTGTTGTTCCAATTCCAATCAGTACATTAGAAACTCGATGTTTGATCCTGGTCTTAAACATATTCACCATTATAATCTAAAAATCAAATACTTTTCTCACGCGCGATTGGTCTAAACACGACACGTGATGCAGCCAATGCTGGGGAATATCCGCGGGTAGCGTTCCATAGGTAAAAATGAATATTTGTCCGCGGACATTATCTGTTCCTTGAAGCTCACAGTTTGCCTTGAGCTTCGCTCTCTGAAAACTGTTCGCTTCTCGGAACAAATAATGTCCGCGGACATCCGTGTTTATTATCCAACTCCGCTCAGTGGAGTACAAATAACGCGCGAAACGAGTACAAATATCTCACGATATTTGTACACCACGAGACCGGTTTAACAGGTTCTCTGTAGCCTTCTTTATTCCTCCTGACCGCGCGAAAGATTCAAAAACCGGTTTAAAGTCAGCTTTCGGAAAAAGAAAACATTGGGTAATAAATTTCTTATTAGACGTTTTAGAGTGTAGTATCGCTGTACATTTTTACTCGTCATTTGTATTTTGACTCGCCCTAGTTAGTTTATTAGCTTATTTTCATTAACTTGGCACTTGCTTTTGTAATCAAGACGCCATGTTGGATTCGTACAGTAACAATCAAGGACTTTATTGAGTATGTGAATAGCTCATTAGTGTTTAGTTAAGCTTTTGTATTTGAGAAGTTATATTAGTTGATCAGTAATTAATTTAGCACCTGCTTTTGAAACCAAGACGCCATGTTGGGTTCGTACAGTAACAATCAAGGACTTTATTGAGCATGTGATTAGCTAAACATTAGCCTTTGATGAATTGTAAATTAACTTATTAGATTTTGTTTATAATAAAAGTGACGGTTGGGGTTCCCCGACCTCTTATTAAAAAAAAACAGTATATGGTACCACATGAAAGTACACGCTCAATAACGTTCATTTTAATCGTCACACTTTAGGGTTTCATTCATCTTGTAAAGCATATAAATAAATCGCACCACAGGAAAGTAATGCTAATAACTTTCATTTGAATAGTGACATCTTACGGTTTCATCCAGACTCAAAAGTTTGATTCACCTTGTACAGCATAATAAACAGTACCGCATAAAAGTACTGCTCAATTACTTTTATTTGAATGGTTACACTTTAGGGTTTCATACGCAGACTCTAACGTTTGGCATAACCTTGCAATTTAGTATTGAGGGATTATTGACGATCTTGGCATTCTATCGGTGTCAGAGTTCTCTGCGAGCAGAGGTTATGTTTTTCGCCCCATGTGCCGACGTGAACGCGCTCAATCAGTCTTGGTATATTTCCCATGTATTGCACTGATTACAGCCTGTGTACAGTAAAAACCCGCAAGTAAGAACCTGCATTTTTCCAAGTTAG
>JAJLRJ010000006.1:10955986-10958486 GCA_024195265.1 Dendrophyllia cribrosa | reverse complement strand
TGACCTCAGGCCACAAGCGCTCCGAGACATAGTTACTTGTAGATGGAGTTTGCCTCCAAGGCAAACGGCTCTGATTAAATCGATATCTTTTCAACATTTCTTGTACAAAGATACAAAGAACAAACTCCCTTCCATGGTCCATTCTTATTTGGTCAAATAACCCATACTTAATCAATGCAGGTCTAAATAAATGTTCGTAGATGAGAATAGGATTTTTGATTGGCATGGTTACTCCTCCCAAAATAAACCTTGAGCAACCATCTATTAAGTAAACGTGCGTCATTCCAAACGTCTGTGCTACTTTTTCGTTTTGGTCAAAATGTCCTTTATACCCAAAATATGGGGCGAAATAAGGGACTGGATTTGTCCGTTGCAGTGTATCCAACGTTCTGGCTTCAAAAGCCTGCGGTGCGACTCTACGACAAGCTTCTGAAATTCTCCTCTGACTGATTGCTCCTGATGTTATCCCCAGCATGGCCCTTAAACTTCCCTGCATCATCCTTCTGCCATAACTGTGACCATAAAGACCGATATGTTGAGAGACGATGTCATTCAGTTCGTCGTTGGAAATGCGATGAATTGATCTTTCATGACAATACCTTCTGACGCTTCGCTCAGTTAAACCTCGAAGGTATGGGTATTGTGAACGGTAATAATCACTTATTTCGCGATGTGAAACTCCTCTTTTGACTAAATCTCGTACAAAACCCTCGTCTGCAACTTCTCCCAAGGCAGCCATCTTTGTTTTGTTCATTTCCATGCTCCCTCTGCCAGGGTATTGAGACGCAAAGATTTGCGTTGTGGGACGTGGGACTCGGGGATACGAGATGAGAGTCCGGGACAGGGAGGCGAGACAGGATCGGAGAAGCGGGGACGCAAAATCAAAACAAAACATAATAAAAACACTACATGATGCCTTAACTAAACCTGGGCGCAGACGTCTCTTATTACCAATTCCTTTATTCAACGAAGGAAAGACTGACCCGTACGGAGAAGAGCTGCTGAGCATGGTATGGTTTTTGTCCTCTTTGCCCTGAACAGGGTATACAATTTTACGTGAGTCTGTCCAAAACATGATCTGAATCTGTCCTAAACAGGGGTATAGTTCTCGCTAACTTAGCCCTTGTGGCGACTTCTCTTGTCGTGATTCATGTATTCATACAAAGGTAAAGGATGTGTCTGCTATGTTTTAAAAGCTCAGATCAAGAACCACGAATGTTTGGGTATAAGGGTGTCGCTGAGCGTCTGAAACCCTGACCCTGTAAGAAAAAAAAACGAAAATACCTACCCGGTTTAGAGAAACACCCTTTATTTTAGGACCCTGTCAGTAGGACAAGGAAGAAAAGATACACTTTCTTGTTTTACATAATTTGCCAGACGCCGCCAGACGCAGGCAATTTCAAACTAAAAACCATGCTCCTTAAACAATTTCATTTTTTTTACTGCAATCCCATCCATGTATCTTATGACTTCGCCACTTTAAAGAAGTGTTTTTTGCTCTCATATCAGTCCGATTAGTAAAAATACAGTATACCGGCAGTGTTCTATGCCACGCCCCTTCTCTTCTGTGGTCGATGTTATATGCATTTATACTACGGCCAGGCATCGCGGACCCAGGTTTTATTTGAACCCGGCGTTTATTTATAGACAGGGGTAATTTTGTCACTTTATTTTAAACTTGATCCCGTTGGCCCAGCGTTTATTTGATCACGCGGCGTTCAATCGAGAAAATACGGTTTGTCGCCATACATCGTCATGCATCATCGCATTTCCTGTGGGAAAGTTTTCTATTGCCAGCCCACGTGCCTAGTAACGTGATTTGGGGTCGAGGTAAGCATTTTATTGGTGGAAAAAATAGTAGCAAATACCTGCGCGCAGCCATGTGGCCGGGTTCACTTCATTTTATTTTCAGCTGCTGTTTTTTGTAAGAGGCCTAGTCCAACATGAAGATCACATTCAATGGTCGCTCTGTACATTTTCCCTGTAGGGAGATTGGCACAGGAGAGCTAATGAACTTTTTTCAAGTTGAAAGACTAGGCATGCACTTAAAGATTAAGAGTGGAACAAATAGTGGTTACCAAAATATCTGGCCAGATGACTGTGGAATGTTTATATGTCCACAAGATGTGGATGTTGCTTTGCTGATTGCGATGAAAGAAGAAGGTCGCTCCGAAGAACACCATCAGGGAATCACAGTGCACAAAAACCCAACATATTCAGCTCAAACGAACCTAACACCTGTGTACCCACATACCGGATCGTCAAGCCGAGTTCCTGCGCGAAGGGGAAATGCAACAATGCATCGTTTTCTTCAGAAAGGTGATGAGCCAGTTCCCAGTTCCTCCAGCACCTTCACAAACATCTCTAGATCGTTTGGTACTCGACCAGCTCCATCAGTGTGGAACAGTACCAGTGCAAAAGGAATGGCTGGAAACAAACGACGAAAAGCTAGGAAACAATGAAACAAAGTCATTCAGGTTGACAATTTTTGATTCGGACA
>JAJLRJ010000006.1:10937638-10955486 GCA_024195265.1 Dendrophyllia cribrosa | reverse complement strand
GATGGTAATAATATCACTTCCTTGGTGTAAGCACCCTGCATTTGTTTTTTATTTACTTTGGTCGACCCCTTGCGTCTAAAGAAAAGGAAGAAAATAAGCGTTCTTAACTTGATTAACTCAGGCGGTAATCAAACACGGAAGGAGCTACTTTCACAACAACAAATAGTTCGAAATCGAAGTTCGTATTCTTTTCGTACCTTTTAGGAAATGGATAGTTGCTATTATAGTTCGTCCGCATTGTAAATTTAGCTGCAGAAACTAAAGTGGAGTTTGGAAGGATGTTTCGCGTAGTGCTGCTTGGGCGTCTAAAAATGGATGCCGTTTCTTCTTCGACAGAATGATGAATTTGAGGCGTCTGTTGATCACGAGTGCCACAAGAGGCCCTGGCGAAGTTAGTCATACCCTGAGGGTTTGGAAAGGATAGATTCTACGATATCTGAAGCATTCCCACTATTACACGCCATCTTTGTTTGACATGTCTTGACTGCTGAGTGCTGTACTTTTGACTCGAAGAATTTCGGAGACGCATTGGGAAGGTTTACATGAAGTATTATCATAGTGAGATACACTGAAAACGTGTTCACTGCACGTACTGAGAAAATGTGCAACATAGCGTGAGATTCGGTGCGAAAAGCACAGTGAAAAGTTTACAAGATTTGCATTGAGAATATGGAGAAAATTCAAACTCCTTGTGCAAAGTTGTAGTTGTAACAGTATATTTCGAGCTGATGCCCGAAGATTTCAGTGTATGTCGTACAACTTTCAGACTATGTGTACGTGATTCATCATGGACACGTACTTTTCATAACAAATATTGGCATTTCAATACGCTTTGTATTCATTTCACATGAAATGTGTTCATTTCAACAACTTTGTGAGAAAAAGTATGAATTTTGAAACACATGGCGCCCCATAGCTACACTCCTGGCTGAAGTAACTCGAGCTTCCAAGATTCGACGCCTGTTTTACACAAATCACGAGTTCGAAATCGAACGTTCGATTGGGTTCGATTGATTTTTTTTCTTTTCGGTGAGTTCGATTTTGTTCGATTGCCGAACTCAATCGAACTCAATCCATGAATTGAGTTCGATTGAGTTCGATTGAAATTTAGTTCGATTGGGTTCGATTTACTATGTCGGGTTTAATCATTCTTGTGACATAGTTATTCGTAAATATGTATGCTGAGCACTCACTCGCAGAATTTGTAAAAGGTACCACACGAAGAATTATCTGACAATTTTAAAAACGAAACAGAGATAAACAGGGAATATCAGCAGGGAATAACGATTCGGGTGGTTTTGCCGAAGGTTCGCGACTTGTAATGGTTTCACATTTACTTACCATGATGTGTTGCACCAGCTAGTTAACGTTAACTGTCGTTCATCTGTTTGTGAAGACTTTTCGGTGTGATTTGTGTTAAAATAACACTGTGATGTCTGTGCAGTGATTGGCTTAAAATGTTAGTTGACCACGGCCACACATAATGATGAGGATTGTAAAGCTTGGTTCAAAGTATCCGTAGTTAAAAGATCAGCCAAATTCCAAAAATGTGAGCTTTTCGTTAAGTTCAAGGTGTATTTACGAACTCTAGTTAAGTTCATCTAAGGATCATGCTCGGTACACAGTTCGTTTCCGCATGCTAACTGATTTTTAGCTGTCCAAAGCTGCAAATGCTGTCATGTCCGCTCGTAATAAGAAATTTTGTATCCGCGTTATAGAGGTTATTTGAATAGAAAATCCCATGTAAAAGAGAGATGTTCGTTGTACATGAGAGTTGTCCATCACTAGGAGACGTTCGACTGTATATCCGCCGAGTCGCAAGGGCACTTACGAATAGTGAAAATCAAACAACGGAGTCGGAAGCTCGACGGAATCGGAAGTCGAAGTCGCAAGACAGGGGCGTAGCTAGGGGGTCCTGGGGTGCCCGTGACCGCCCCCCCCCCCCCCACCTTGTGAGACAATTTTAGTAAAACACAGGGTGGGTGTCGACATGACAATCTGGTAAGTACCTTGGGTGTGACACAGTGTAACTTCCCCTTTGAAAAATCCTAGCTACGCCCCTGCAAGAATCAGAAGGTTTTCATTAATTATCTTCCGATTTTGCTTAGAGCGATTTTCAATGAATGAGTTACTAGTAATCGGATACTGTGTTTTGTGCAAAGGGTTCTGGGATCGCTAGGGGGCAAACATTGCAAGTCGTTTGAAGGAAATGTGCGGTGTAAAGTTGTTGTTTTTTTCATCAAAAACGTCGATTATTGATGGGAAGAGAATAACGCTTTTCCGCCGTTATTTTATCAGAAATGGAGTTAAGCAAAGTTGATACGTGGAAAGTGTAAGTTTTTGCTTGAATAATGTGGTAAAATCTATCGATAAACTCTTGCTTGCGTAAGGTTGAATGTGAAATTTACATCAAGTTATGTTCCGGGGGGGGGGGGGGACTCCCATATAAAAATGACGGGGGTGCTCGTCGTACCTTTTAGTGGTCAAAATTTGTACATTAGTACCTCTTAGGGTGCTAAAATTCAAAATGACCCCCGTTGGAATTATCGCGGTACCTTTTAGGGTATTTAGCCCAGAATATGACATGTGTTGTTTAAGAATTGGTACCTCTTAGGGGTAAAAATTCATTTGAGCCGCGCCCATCAAACAACATTCTGGTACCTTTTAGATCCCCCCCCCCCCCGGGGGGTTATGGTCTCGAAACATTACAGATTTAGGTGTGAATTTGAGGGAAATGACTCAATAATGCCTTTTCAGTGTTCATTACTTGTGTCGAGATTGTTTTCTGTTTAGTTACGTGTGTTAATAACAAATTATGGATTCTGGAATTTTACCCCCACAAAATCGAAGTTTTGACGAAAAAATAACTTTACACCGCACATTTCCTTCAAGCGACTTGCAATGTTTGCCCCCTGGCGATCCCAGAACCCTTTGCATATAACACAGTATCCGATTACTGGTAACTCATTCATTGAGTATCGAAAGTAGTTGCGCAATTGCTTTGGTTTTGCATTGCTACGCTTTGTGATTGGCTAATAATTTAGTAATATTGCTATTACTGTTACTATTACTATTACTATTACTATTACTATTACTATTACTACTATTACTATTACTAATACTATTACTATTACTATTACTATTACTATTACTATTACTATTACTATTACTATTACTATTACTATTACTATTACTATTACTATTACTATTACTATAGAGCAGTTTTCAGTTGAGTGTCGTAAAACTAAAACCAAAGAAATTACTCTGACCAATCACAAGAGTCGTAAATAATCCAATGAACCAATCAGAGCTCGAAGCAAATACATGTAGCGGGGCCAAGCTCGGGAAAACGTGTACAGGCAAGTCATGATTGGTTTTACTTCTGATTGGTCGAGAAAGTGGCGCGAGATTTTTAAGCCAATCACATGTTGGCGTGGCGTCCTCATCTACGATAAAGGCCATTGTGTAATAACTTTCGACACTCAATTGAAAACTGCTCTAACAACTAAATAATCCTAATATTAGAAATATAAACTATTCCTAAAAGTACGAAAATATACACAAACGTAAAATGGATTATGAATCCGTCGCTTACGATGAAGTGAAAACTATAGATTGTCGGAGTCGTAGATATTCAGTGATCGCCGGCCAAGAAAATCGCCATTTCCTGATGCCAACATTACCTATCGCATTTGGAACGGGCAAAATATACGCGCAAGTCTTATGCACTGGTCAGCGGAATTACCAAAGAAAGGAAGGAAGGAAAAAAGGGAGGGAAGAAGGAAGCTGGAAGGAAGGAAGGAAGGAAGGAGGGAGGGAAGGAAGGAAGGAAGGAAGGAAGGAAGGAAGGAAGGAAGGAAGGAAGGAAGGAAGGAAGGAAGGAAGGAAGGAAGGAAGGAAGGAAGGAAGGAAGGAAAAAGTGAAAAATTGCATATCGGTCCCTGTCTGCGATAACTCGTTCAACGCTTCGAGCCAGTTTACGAGACACGAGTTAAAAGGGATTACAGCTCATCTGCAGAGAATCATAATTTCAATAGACTCAAAGGGTTTTTAACCGAAACTTTTTCAATGTTTACATATTTTACATTTCTTGCGAGGTCATTTTGTATTTTCTACTTCTGAATTTTAGGAAGTTTTAATAAGGTTATTTAAATTGTACATAATATACTTATCTTTTTATCACCTTTAAATAGTAATGCTTAGATCTATCTTCATTTATGTATATTTCGAAATCTAGTATAATAGGACAATCACATGACTTTTGGAGGGCATATAGTTTATTTGTGGCCCGAGTAGCATCATTTGCGCCCGAGCGGAGCGAGGGTGCAAATGATGCTACGAGGGACACAAATAAACTATATGCCCTCCAAAAGTCATGTGATTATCATTATTATCAATACACAAGGCCAAATCGTACAAATTCATTTAATAAGAAAAAAATGTTTAACAGAAACAGGGCCGTAAATGCGTTTGCAGCCCGTCAAATTCAATATCGCCCGCCACTCACGCGTGTTTTCTCGAAGGCAGTTTCTTATTTGGCCGCGTATGTTAATAATAATTGGGAAGTTTTTTAGAAGGCCACCCTTATTAACCTAGAGTTAGCTTGGTGTTACCCTCTCTAAAAATTGTTATTGTTATTATTATTACGTACTATTATTATTATTATTATTATTATTATTATTATTTTCTTGAGTGCGTGTACTTTTCTTCGTAAGAAAACAGTCTCTTATTGCAAGACACTGATAAAGCTTTTAATGGCAACTGATCAAGTCTTGGTCAGTTGTGTAGGTCATTCCTACAATCAGCTGCCCTCCGTATTAATATTGAGCTAAAAGTGTACTTTGACTGATTCTCGGCGAAATTTTTGTCCCTAGATTTTGCCGTGGAGTTTCGTAAAAATAAGGTTGCGTTTCTCAGTTTTACATGTACAGCCAACCTGAATCTGGATTGGATTCTGCGATCGAAAATGCTATTCTTCATTCCATTTAGGGACATAAACCAATATCAGATACCAATCTAAGCGATCCGCGGACGGTGAGTCATTCAGATTGGTATTTGAATTTAGTTTCGAATTATGCACATGCAAGGCGAACTAAATTCAAATAAACAGCCTTCAATAGCCATGTCACACTGACAGTACACTGAGCTGACTTCAGAGTTAACATCAAATTCTAATGAATAAATAAGAAAAGGGGCAGAGGCTTCGGTTCCAGTTTTATAGTGTCTTTATTAGCTGCTTTATAAAACATAAGTCTTTTCCTGGTAAAAAGTTATTCTTTGTATTAATTCAGTTAAAGTAAGAATTTAAATTCCTATGGCATTTCTTGATTGAGCTGTATTTCGATGTACGGTCATAAAAAACTTTGCGCAGTTTTTCTTTGTTTTGAATCTGAAAAATATAGTTATAAGAATCAAGTCACAGTCAATCTTGAAGATGATTGTACCCAATCAAAGTCTTGTTCGATTCCAAGCGAGCAAGAGATATGTTCATTCTTAGATCCGTCTCAGATGTGTCGCTGTTTACCTTTTGCGAATTCACGTGTACTCAAAGGTCTACAATCTCAGGTCCGTTATAAGCTTCCTTCATTCTATTCATAACCACTGTGGCCCTGTTCGTTAGCTCTTCTACACTTGGCCTTGATTCAGGATCGCCCTTTAGGCAATCATTAATCGTTGATTTTAGATTGTCGGAGAAGCTGGCATTGATATCTGGAGGTGGTCTCCCTTCCATGATGTTAGCCAAGGCAGTGAACATATCCGTACCTTGAATTTTATAGGCGGGTTCCAATGTTGTCAGCTCGTATAACACACAACCTAGAAGCCATACCTGACTTCCGCGGCTAAGTTGCTGTCCTCTCAAGATTTCTGGCGGGGAATACAACCCCGTGTTATTATCCCCCATGGCCATTGCGTTCATATTATCCTGCGCAGAAGCCATATACAGTAAACCGCTGTCCAGTTTCAAGGCCCCGTTTTCGTCAAAAGAAATGCGCTCGGTCGGTTTTACAGTCTCGTAGAGGATTCCTTTCTCGTTAAGGTATTTTATTGCGGAACACAGCTCGCAAAAGGCTTTCCATATTAAGTATTCCGGCAAAAGCCTGCGTAGTTCTCGCTGTTCGGTGAGAACATCCACTAGCGCGACTGGAGGGTATTCAAACACAATTATCTCCGTTCCACCCTGGTTGAACTGCACCAGACTATGTGTAATATTCGGGTGGCTCACCCCTTTCCACGCCTCCATAGTCGACTTAACTCGATCATCGGCGAGACACGGGGGAACGCACTTCAGCACAACCTCAGACATGTCGAGCAGGCACTTAGCCGGGTAAACACAATGTGTTATATGCTCAGAGTTCAAATTATTCCGATTAACGTAAAAGTCGTCCACGGAGAGCTGATTGGCTAGAAAGTTAACCATTGTTTGTGGAATTGGGAGGTCGACGATGCGCGCCAAACGCTTCAGACCCACTGACTGTAAAATAAACGTACGACAGTGTTGCTGCAAGGAACCGGGTTGTGCGTCTTCGGCTGCAAACGCGCCATCAGGATTCAAAATATTGAACTTTGCCTCCTCCGTGGACTGGTCTTGAAGGCGCGTTCTCATCGCCATGTTTTTAGCGCGCTCGATGATCTTTTCTCATGCACGCACTAAGCGACATTCGATTCGGGGATTTAATGAGCTTATTAGCTTTGCGCGTCATAATGTAATGGCTTTAAGTGGCAGTTAGAGATGGAATACATACATACATAGATTTTATTTAACTTCGGATTTACAGAGTAGCATAGATGTGCTAATATCTCCGAAAGAATAAATAATAAGAAAGATTATAATATGACGGTACGGCCCCGCTGACGCAATCCTACAGAAAATAGAATCGCAAGGTGACGTTAGCTGCTCCGGAAAAAAACGTCTGGCCCCGCTCGAGTTCAAGTGACCTCGCACTGCACGACTATTCTTGTACTTTCTAGTCATATTCTAAAATATTTATTGACTAGGTTATCTTAAAGATAGTGATTGCTGCGCACGTACGTGATTAGGCTTGGATAAATTCCGCTCATAAAATGGCTTATCTGCCTGCCGGCAATGCTCGTAAAAATCGCTCATTCTGCTCAGTACTCGAAAAATTTTCGGTCCTTCTGGCCTTATGTATTTTCGCAAATATGGAAGGGAGCTGGGCCTAACCCCTAATGCTAATTACTAGATATTCATTATGCGTTGTTAAATTGTAATTCATCATGACTTCAAAGTATATGATATAACTAGCAGTAATTGGAAATTAGGGGAGTGCGTTCGACAGGGTGGGGTGATGGTACTAGGGGGTGAGGAAGTGGGAGGTGGAGGAGGTGAGGGCCAATAGGCGTTGGTTTGGGGGGGGGGGGGGGGGGGGGTCAAGGAGTGGCAGTTATCAAGGCTGTACTCTAAGAGTTATCATAGGAAGCCCGAAAAGAGTGCAACTATAAAATTTAGGGTGCCCAGCAGTTACGTTATGTGCAAAAACTAAGTTTGCTGACTCGAGAGAAATTACTACGTTTAGAAACTCGATAATATTCATTGTTTTCTCTCAAAATGACAATTTTATTCGCCATATGATCGCGACATTAATTCTATTTTAGCGCGCGCTAATACAGTTGCTTTCGCTATATAGCACGGCACCCCTAAAGGTAACCAAAGCCAACCGTTTCACTAATGCAGTTGCTTTCGCTATATAGCACGGCACCCCTAAAAGTAACATAAGCCAACCGTTTCACACACGAGCAGCGAGCTGACGCGAGCGAAAGCGAAAGCGAAAGATGAAGGCGTTACCACTTGAGTACGCGCGTCAAGGTAGGCTAATTGCTATTTGCGAGGCTAATTGCGCATCATCAAAGTACAATTATTGCGCATCATCAATTGCGCATGAAATCGAGGCGAGTGGACAGCCAGTCCAAATTTCAAAATCGCATGGCATGCAGCCCAATTCCTCCCACAATCCCCTGCGCCAAGACCGATACCCGACCAGAATAGATAGCGTTCTCTTGTATCGTCGAACGCAATCATCTGAGCGCGTTTTAGCTAATAATCACATTAATCACAAGGTATTTTCCATTTGTTTTGTATTTAGTTTTCAACTGTTCTTACAACTGTTATGCATATCATTTTGCTCGAAAAATTACATATAAAATCAATTCCTTTCCACCTTAATTACATTTTTTTTGTCATTGTAGACAGCAGTTGCTTGTGTTTCGAGAATAACTTAAATGATTTCGTCGTCCGAAAGTTCATCAAAGTCTTTGTTGATGTTATCACGCTCGTCTTCTTTGAAGAGATTGAATAATTGTTGAATAGTGTGATCAAAAAGTTGTAAAGACATTGATTCGTTGAAATGAAATGAAAACACGCCTTTTAAGACTTCAAAATGAAAACAAAAGTCCATAGGAAGATTTGTATGCATTTAAAGTGGTGGTAAGAGAGCAGAAAGCGTAAACTGGAAAGCGTAAAGTGCGAAATTTAAATCTGATTTTGTTTACACGCACAATTGCTCCACCTAATGTGGCCGAGTTTTGGCTTTGGTTTCTTTTAGGGGTGTCTGGCTATAAGCGAAAAACAACTGTATTAGCGCGCGCTTAAAATAGAGAATTAATGTCGTCAAATTGCGTCAGCAAAGTACAAATTAAAGTTCAAAAATGAAAAAATTCAAATTTGAAAAGTTAAAAAGAACGAAATGTCACTCAAAAATTGCGCAAACACAAAATGTCACATTCCGGACATATGTAGTTGCTCTTTATCAGGTTTCTTCTTTTAACCATGCAATTGCTGACTCGAGAGAAATTATTACGTTTAGAAACTCGAAAATATTCATCGTTTTCTCTCAAAATAACAATTTTATTCGCCATGTGATCGCGACATTAATTCGCTATTTCAGCGCGCGCTAATACAGTTGTTTTTCGCTATATAGCGCGGCAACCCTAAAAGTATACCAAAGCCGAGTTTTCTAAATATTTCTCAAAAACTACTGATAACACAAAGAAACAGTCAATAAAATATTACTTACAAAGTAAATGCACATTCAAAAATGTTATTTCCTTTACCGTAGCTTTTCAATAATTCTTGAAAATTCTTAGAAAAGTCTGCCGAGTGTGAATTCTGAAGGAAGATATGCTCTCACTGTGATAAATCTGGATAAATGGATCCTGACAAGGGCGTAGCTACCTGTACGTACATACGCATGTGCGTACCTGAAAAAGTCGAAAAAATAAGTAAAAATGAATAAAAGTATACGACCTAGATTTGGTGTCTGTGCGTACCTCTCAAAACGTCCTGGCTACGCCCATGGCTGTTCCTCAAAGGACGATTTAATCGCTTTCAGCTCTCTTGCCACCACTTTAAGCTTTCAGCCCTCTTACCTACTAATATACCAAGTGTAAAGAATACTCACCTTCAGAAGCGATCGAGGTCCAACAATATAAAGTACTGTTTGCATGTGTTTAACGGAAAGCGAATGACACATAATAAAGGCACGCATCAGCATGACGTACGCAAAGAGTTGTGGTACAGCGTTTCCTAGGAAACGATTGCATCTTCAGCATGGCTCGCAAAGGATTGTGGTAAAAATAAAGCGATTCCAGATATTTTCTGCCTTTCTGGATTATGAACTGCTGCTCCGCTCACTTCGTTCGCTGCGCAGCAACTAGTACTGAGTTAGGTCGGGCCGGATGGGAAAATATTTGGATCTCGGTCCGTACGCCATGACCTCGAGCCAAATATTTTCCCATCCGGCCCTCTCACTCATTCAATAAGTGCATATTATTACACGACTAAGACAGTCAGAGGGCCAATAACTAAAATCAACCAATCAGAATGCTCGATTGCCGGTCCAATATTCTCTAAGTATTGGACCGGGCATTGTTCCAAATGATCCCGCGCAATCCTCCTGCCGGCAGGAGTCGTGTAATAAATCTCTTATTGACCAAGCTTGCTCGGGACCGTACTGGGAGAATATCGGCCCTCGGTCTTTTCTGTACGGACCTCGCTGCGCTCGGTCCGTACTGTCAAGACCTCGGGCCGATATTCTCCCAGTACGGCCCTCGCGCTTGGTCAATATATATAACTAACGCCGATCGACTCAAATGAGCGCTCATTCATGTACTAAGCATTCCCTGCTAAGCGCGGGAAAACATCATAAACCGGGGGAGGGGTGGCGCGCATGTGGTCCGGGTTCGATTCCTGGTGGCGACGTCATATGTGGGTTGAGTTTGTTGTTAGTTCTCATCCTTGCTCCGAGGGTTTTATTTCGGGTACTTCGGTTTTCTTCCCTCCTCAAAAACTAACATTTCTAAATTCCAATTCTATCTGGAATTCGAGGGCCGCAGGTTCTTTAGTTTATTTTCTCTTCGCTAAACAAAGTTGATTTATTTATTTTATTTATTTAACCCGGTGCCAAGCGTAAAAAACTACATCTACATCTACATGATTTACTTGCAAAATCCTAATGGACATAAAGCAAGTTTCAGTGCAAGGTGCGAAATGTAAACAATAGTGCAAATAAAAATGATGATTATTAGTCTAACTTAGGCAAGGAGAAAATCATTAACACCTGCCTTAAATTTACTGGTCGAGATCATATAACCAGTGATAAACCGGTGCCGAGCGCACTAGAAGGTTGGCGTGTCTTTGAATACTCGATACAGAATTGCTGTTGTTCGAGCTCCCTTTAAGACTTCACTTATTATATCTTCTCTTTTAGGATTAAACATAACTTTTTGCATGAATGAAGGTCACTCATTTTAGCAGAGTTTTGATAAAAAAAAAATCAGCCAAATCCTCGTGACAGCCCTTTCAATGTTTAACTGAACACAAGAATGCCCAAGACTTCAAACTTTCGAACGCCAGCTAATTATTCCAACCGCAACTTCGATCTTTTCAGTCGCAAATACACGAGAGTCGCTGAGAGCGCATGAGCGTCGCAGGCCAAACAAGAGCGCGAATTTGAACTTTGAACTCTCATTTGAGTCGGCGTTAATTATTCCATCTCTAACGGCCACTTAAAGCCATTACATTATGACGCGCAAAGCTAATAAGCTCATTAAATCCCCAAATCAAATGTCGGTGAGTGTGTGCATGCACGAGTAAAGATCATCGAGCGCGCTAAAAACATGGCGATGAGAACGCGCCTTCAAGACCAGTCCACGGAGGAGGCAAAGTTCAATATTTTGAATCCTGATGGCACTTTTGCAGCCGAAGACGCACAACCTGGTTCCTTGCAGCAACACTGTCGCACGTCCATTTTACAGTCGGTGGGTCTGAAACGTTTGGCTGGCATCGTCGAACTGCCAATTCCACAGAAAATGGTCGACTTTCTAGCCAATCAGCTCTCCGTGGACGACTTTTACGTTAATCGGAACAACTTGAACTCTGAGCATATGACACATTGTGTTTACCCGGCTAAGTGCCTGCTCGACATGTCTGAGGTTGTGCTGAAGTGCGTTCCCCCGTGTCTCGCCGATGATCGAGTTAAGTCGACTATGGAGGCGTGGAAAGGGGTGAGCCACCCGAATATTACACATAGTCTGGTGCAGTTCAACCAGGGTGGAACGGAGATAATTGTGTTTGAATACCCTCCAGTCACGCTAGTGGATGTTCTCACCAAACAACGAGAACAACACAGGCTTTTTCCGGAATACTTAATATGGAAAGCCTTTTGCGGGCTGTGTTCCGCAATAAAATACCTCAACGAGAAAGGAATCATCTACGAGACTTCAAAACCGACCGAGCGTATTTCTTTTGACGAAAACGGGGCCTTGAAACTGGACAGCGGTTTACTGTATATGGCTTCTGCGCAGGATAATATGAACGCAATGGCCATGGGGGATAATAACACGGGGTTATATTCCCCGCCAGAAGTCTTGAAAGGGCAGCAATTTAGCCCCGCAAGCCAGGTATGGCTTCTAGGTTGTGTGTTATACGAGCTGACAACAACGGAACCCGCTTATAAAATTCAAGGTACGGATATGTTCACTGCCTTGGCTAACATCATGGAAGGGAGACCACCTCCAGCTATCAATGCCAGCTTCTCCGACGATTTAAAATCAACGATCAACAATTGCCTTGAGAGTGATCCTGAATCAAGGCCGAGTGTAGAAGAGCTAACGAACAGGGCCACAGTGGTTATGGATAGAATGAAGGAAGCTTATCAAGGACCTGGGATTGTAGACCTTTGAGTACACATGAAAAGGAAAACAGCAACACATCTCAGACGCATCTAAGAATGAACATATCTCTTTCTCGCTTGGAATTGAACAAGACTTTGATTGGGTACAATCGTCTTCAAGATTGACTGTGACTTGATTTTTATAACTTTATTTTTCAGATTCCTAACAACGAAAAACTGCGCAAAGTTTTTATGACCGTACATCGAAATACAGCTCAGGAATTCAAATGCTTACTTTAACTGAAAACGACGAAATAACTTTTTACCAGGAAAAGACTTATGTTTTATGAAGCAGCTAATAAAGACACTATAAAACTGGAACCAAAGCCTCTGTCCTTGTCTTATTTATTCATTAGGTGTCAAAGCGCAGTTATAGTGAAAAGTAAATGAGCAATTGCTTTGTTTATGCATTGCTACATTTGCGATTGGCTATAAACAAATGTCGCGCCACTTTTTCGACCAATCAGAAGTAAAAGCAAAACCAATCGTAACTTGCTCGCACGCGTTTTCCCGCGCTTGACGCCTGCTACATATATTTGCTTTGTTGTGATTGGTTCATTGGATTGTCTGCGTCTGCTGTGATTGGTCAAAATGATAACTTTGGTTTTGAATTTACGACACTCGATTGAAAACTGCTCTGAAGTTTACTCTGTAGTCAGCTCGCTGTACTGTCAGTGTGATATGGCTATTGAAGGCTGTTTATTTGAACTTCGCCAAATGGAACGCATAATCCGAAACTAAATTCGGATACCCATCTGAACAATCCAGATTGGTATCTGAGATTGGTTTATGTCCCGGTTAAATGGAATGAAAAATATAATTTTCTATCGCAGAATCCAGATTCAGGTTGGTTAAAAGGAACGCAGCGCTTAGTTGAGAAAGCAAGTGTTCCCCACTTGGCACCAGTGGAATATTTTCCCGCGCCAAGCGCAGATTGCATTACCGTCCGCGCGGTAGCGGATGCATGTGTTCCCGCGCTTGCAGGTTTTAGAACATCGGTGCAGGATGAATTTTTTTCCCGCGCTTAATGGGAAAAAAAGCTTAGCTTAAAAGGGAAGCTTAGCTTTAAGCTTAGCTTAAAGGGAAGGGAAAGCATTTTCCTCTTACTTCGCACTCCTCCACGTGCTTCACGCACGCGTTTGAATTCGCCTTCCTTTCTCTTTTCTAGCACCTCCACGCAGGATAAATATCCTGCGCTTTGCACAGACGACATGTTTTGTCGCGTTTCCCGTGCTAGGCTTTTCATTTTATTCTCTTTCAGAGGAACAAAAACGGAACATTTGTTTTTTGGAGAAATTGAAAAACTACCCTGTTACGCCACAAAATGTAATAATTGACGCAAAATGTAATAGTAACCCAAAATCAGCTCCTGCCCAAAACTTTTGACGCAAAATGTAATAGCAACCCAAAATGTAATAACTTTTGACGCAAAATGTAATAAATTTGACGCAAAATGTAATAACTTCAGTTTGACACGTCATTGATCACTTGGAAACCATAATTCAAGAGAGTAAGCAACCTCGTTTCCAGGGTCTCTCTTCTTCCCTCTCGTTCCAGGGGCGGGAAGAAGAGAGACCCTGGGAACGAGGTTGGAGAGAAAGAAGCCCCTTCCAGCAAAGTATAAGCTGGATATCGAGCGTTTGCCGAGCGATGAAGATAAACCTGGAACCTTCGAAGTAATGAATAGAAAGCTATATCAAAATGGCTCCAAAAGGATTAAGTAAGGCTCCGCATAAGAACTATAGTAAACTTCATTGTTCTGCGGCATTGGCTCTTTCCCACATAGAATATCTTTGGTTTTAAGAATAGAGGAGGGGCTGATAGTTGATAATTATATTTCAGTATAAAAATAAAGAAAATTCATTTGCGTCAATTAAATTTTAGGAAATGTTCGTGCTTAACCAATCGGAATAGCAGAAGACAATAGCTAATAATTTTGCTTCTTTGATGAAGTTCCCCAAATACAATATCTTTTAAAACTTGCATGTTGAGCGATTGGGTCTCAAATTACTTGAAACCTTAAAAAAAAAATAGACAAAATGCACCTTGAACCTTAACTTTTTAGCAGTTTTTGAGTCTAGGCCAATGAGATCACTAGTTGTAACAATGAAAAAAGTTGACATTCCATCGTGCATTGCCGTTCAGCGCTATCCTTCTTATGCGAATCATTACTTAACGACGGCAATAAAAACACCCCCACCAAACACCAAACAGAATAAAAGTTCACGTTGTCTCCTTCCATGCATATACTAACGTCTGAAATCGAAATTTCCACGTTCTTCAAAAGTAATGTGGACAAGGTTCCTTTGCCCAGAGTTTATTACATCCTAGAGATGACAGGCCATGTTCTCCGTACCAGAGACAGAAGGATAATCTACATGGAAGGAAAAGGTTCTAGGGCAGTCTTGGAACTTAAAAACATAATAAGTGGTTCAAATAACTGGTCAAATGCTTGGCTGATCTTAGTGGGCAACAGCCTTGGCTGGTTTTTCCGGCATAAAGTCAATTTACTGGAAGAAATAAATTTTTCTATATGCGATCCTCGTTCCTTTTTTTTTCACCACAAAATGTTGTGTTGGGGTAAAGTTATGAAAGTTTCAGTTGTTGTTAAGAAAACACAGGATACTGTTTTGAAACTGTCAATGTACATTGTTCACGAATATGACGGATATGATGTTTGTGTTTAGAACCAAAAGCAACAAGCCAGAGGTTCTTAGCAACCAAAAAAGACCTCAGGATCCCACTGAGATCGTGGAGTTTTACTCTACGATCTCTGCGGGAAGTCCAGCAACTTGCAGCATTCCAATGTAATAAAATCCCTTCTGGTAATCGTTTCTGTCCTACTCCAGGAGTTAATTTTCGCGATAATGTGTTATAATCCTTAAGCGTGAAAGTTCATTGATTGCTTTTTTAGATTAATATTTTGTCGTCATTCAAGGTGTTTCGGATATTTACAAGACGTTCTGTTGTGGTTTGGGAAATTGCGGATCTGAATAGCGAACGGATTTACAGCTGTACGACTCTACGTGTGACAGCGTTGTAGCGGAAATTACCGTAAATATAGGAAATGTTCTATGTCCACTCTCGAACTCTTAACGTTAGGAATATTAATTGTAGAGCGATAAGAAAGATGCAATACTTTCGATAACTCGCATAACTCGCTAGAACCCGGGTATCATAGCTTAAGCGTACGCTGAAATTTCTACAAAACAAACTTATCCTTTTGGAATTCGAAGGGCGACAAGCACGAGCGTACGGCACTCATAAGAGACCGTAAGAGCCCTTATTTCGCCGCGAAAACGGGTTTGACGCAAGCATAAATACAAGCGCAAGGACACGGATCAAAATATTTTGATTCTATGCTTGCGGAATATTTGAACAAAATAAAGGCAGCTATTGTAGCTGTAGTACTTCCCTTTGCCCGGATGATTCAAATGCTATAGAACTTCGATTTCTCGAACCTCCACTGGAAACGAAAATTGGTTCAAGAAATCAGCAAGTTCGAAATATCGGGGGTAAAATTACAGTGAAATTAGTCCAAGGGAAACAAGTTGTAGTTCGAGTTATCGGTTTTTTTTTTGATAAATCGAGGGCTTGAGAAATCGGGGTTTCACTGTATTTAAAAGCTCGCCCGGGCGGAGTTCCACTGTATCTCCCTTTGTTATTGTTCCCATTCATGCGTCCAAAAGCATTTCCCAAATCCAAAATAACCACGAAAAATCAGTTGAGCTGAAATATGTTGCAATCAATTGGATATTCCGTGTTACCTCGATTCGTCCCGTACAAACGAAATATACGACTCGTTCAAAGCTTCTATGCTTAAAGTTCAAACCCGATACCGCCCAATTCAAGTTCTAATAATTGGTCGCTTTAATTTTTATTCACTGAGCCATGGCCGCCTCATCATATAATTTGTTGTTCCAATTCCAATCAGTACATTAGAAACTCGATGTTTGATCCTGGTCTTAAACATATTCACCATTATAATCTAAAAATCAAATACTTTTCTCACGCGCGATTGGTCTAAACACGACACGTGATGCAGCCAATGCTGGGGAATATCCGCGGGTAGCGTTCCATAGGTAAAAATGAATATTTGTCCGCGGACATTATCTGTTCCTTGAAGCTCACAGTTTGCCTTGAGCTTCGCTCTCTGAAAACTGTTCGCTTCTCGGAACAAATAATGTCCGCGGACATCCGTGTTTATTATCCAACTCCGCTCAGTGGAGTACAAATAACGCGCGAAACGAGTACAAATATCTCACGATATTTGTACACCACGAGACCGGTTTAACAGGTTCTCTGTAGCCTTCTTTATTCCTCCTGACCGCGCGAAAGATTCAAAAACCGGTTTAAAGTCAGCTTTCGGAAAAAGAAAACATTGGGTAATAAATTTCTTATTAGACGTTTTAGAGTGTAGTATCGCTGTACATTTTTACTCGTCATTTGTATTTTGACTCGCCCTAGTTAGTTTATTAGCTTATTTTCATTAACTTGGCACTTGCTTTTGTAATCAAGACGCCATGTTGGATTCGTACAGTAACAATCAAGGACTTTATTGAGTATGTGAATAGCTCATTAGTGTTTAGTTAAGCTTTTGTATTTGAGAAGTTATATTAGTTGATCAGTAATTAATTTAGCACCTGCTTTTGAAACCAAGACGCCATGTTGGGTTCGTACAGTAACAATCAAGGACTTTATTGAGCATGTGATTAGCTAAACATTAGCCTTTGATGAATTGTAAATTAACTTATTAGATTTTGTTTATAATAAAAGTGACGGTTGGGGTTCCCCGACCTCTTATTAAAAAAAAACAGTATATGGTACCACATGAAAGTACACGCTCAATAACGTTCATTTTAATCGTCACACTTTAGGGTTTCATTCATCTTGTAAAGCATATAAATAAATCGCACCACAGGAAAGTAATGCTAATAACTTTCATTTGAATAGTGACATCTTACGGTTTCATCCAGACTCAAAAGTTTGATTCACCTTGTACAGCATAATAAACAGTACCGCATAAAAGTACTGCTCAATTACTTTTATTTGAATGGTTACACTTTAGGGTTTCATACGCAGACTCTAACGTTTGGCATAACCTTGCAATTTAGTATTGAGGGATTATTGACGATCTTGGCATTCTATCGGTGTCAGAGTTCTCTGCGAGCAGAGGTTATGTTTTTCGCCCCATGTGCCGACGTGAACGCGCTCAATCAGTCTTGGTATATTTCCCATGTATTGCACTGATTACAGCCTGTGTACAGTAAAAACCCGCAAGTAAGAACCTGCATTTTTCCAAGTTAGCCTAAACAGGTTCTTACGTAAATGGTAATTGGCACAAATTTAGGCTATTTAGGTTCTTATTTTCTGAAGAAAAAAATTGCATTGTAGCTAATAGAATTTAGCGGTATTCAGCCTATTCCTTATATAAAATCTGCATACCAAGTAAGTATTTATGTAAAAATGACTATAATAAGAAAAATTGAAGCACTGATCACAGAACATAACATTATTGCTGCGGAACGAGCGCAGCGAGTGAGCAGCAGCATAATCAGGATTTAAGAGAAATATATGAGAAAAAAATATAAGCTAGGAAAAATCTCGAATTGATCGCTTTTTACCAGAATTCACTGCGCCACGAACACATTTTGGGCCAG
>JAJLRJ010000006.1:10850138-10932638 GCA_024195265.1 Dendrophyllia cribrosa | reverse complement strand
GGGACTGGATTTGTCCGTTGCAGTGTATCCAACGTTCTGGCTTCAAAAGCCTGCGGTGCGACTCTACGACAAGCTTCTGAAATTCTCCTCTGACTGATTGCTCCTGATGTTATCCCCAGCATGGCCCTTAAACTTCCCTGCATCATCCTTCTGCCATAACTGTGACCATAAAGACCGATATGTTGAGAGACGATGTCATTCAGTTCGTCGTTGGAAATGCGATGAATTGATCTTTCATGACAATACCTTCTGACGCTTCGCTCAGTTAAACCTCGAAGGTATGGGTATTGTGAACGGTAATAATCACTTATTTCGCGATGTGAAACTCCTCTTTTGACTAAATCTCGTACAAAACCCTCGTCTGCAACTTCTCCCAAGGCAGCCATCTTTGTTTTGTTCATTTCCATGCTCCCTCTGCCAGGGTATTGAGACGCAAAGATTTGCGTTGTGGGACGTGGGACTCGGGGATACGAGATGAGAGTCCGGGACAGGGAGGCGAGACAGGATCGGAGAAGCGGGGACGCAAAATCAAAACAAAACATAATAAAAACACTACATGATGCCTTAACTAAACCTGGGCGCAGACGTCTCTTATTACCAATTCCTTTATTCAACGAAGGAAAGACTGACCCGTACGGAGAAGAGCTGCTGAGCATGGTATGGTTTTTGTCCTCTTTGCCCTGAACAGGGTATACAATTTTACGTGAGTCTGTCCAAAACATGATCTGAATCTGTCCTAAACAGGGGTATAGTTCTCGCTAACTTAGCCCTTGTGGCGACTTCTCTTGTCGTGATTCATGTATTCATACAAAGGTAAAGGATGTGTCTGCTATGTTTTAAAAGCTCAGATCAAGAACCACGAATGTTTGGGTATAAGGGTGTCGCTGAGCGTCTGAAACCCTGACCCTGTAAGAAAAAAAAAACGAAAATACCTACCCGGTTTAGAGAAACACCCTTTATTTTAGGACCCTGTCAGTAGGACAAGGAAGAAAAGATACACTTTCTTGTTTTACATAATTTGCCAGACGCCGCCAGACGCAGGCAATTTCAAACTAAAAACCATGCTCCTTAAACAATTTCATTTTTTTTACTGCAATCCCATCCATGTATCTTATGACTTCGCCACTTTAAAGAAGTGTTTTTTGCTCTCATATCAGTCCGATTAGTAAAAATACAGTATACCGGCAGTGTTCTATGCCACGCCCCTTCTCTTCTGTGGTCGATGTTATATGCATTTATACTACGGCCAGGCATCGCGGACCCAGGTTTTATTTGAACCCGGCGTTTATTTATAGACAGGGGTAATTTTGTCACTTTATTTTAAACTTGATCCCGTTGGCCCAGCGTTTATTTGATCACGCGGCGTTCAATCGAGAAAATACGGTTTGTCGCCATACATCGTCATGCATCATCGCATTTCCTGTGGGAAAGTTTTCTATTGCCAGCCCACGTGCCTAGTAACGTGATTTGGGGTCGAGGTAAGCATTTTATTGGTGGAAAAAATAGTAGCAAATACCTGCGCGCAGCCATGTGGCCGGGTTCACTTCATTTTATTTTCAGCTGCTGTTTTTTGTAAGAGGCCTAGTCCAACATGAAGATCACATTCAATGGTCGCTCTGTACATTTTCCCTGTAGGGAGATTGGCACAGGAGAGCTAATGAACTTTTTTCAAGTTGAAAGACTAGGCATGCACTTAAAGATTAAGAGTGGAACAAATAGTGGTTACCAAAATATCTGGCCAGATGACTGTGGAATGTTTATATGTCCACAAGATGTGGATGTTGCTTTGCTGATTGCGATGAAAGAAGAAGGTCGCTCCGAAGAACACCATCAGGGAATCACAGTGCACAAAAACCCAACATATTCAGCTCAAACGAACCTAACACCTGTGTACCCACATACCGGATCGTCAAGCCGAGTTCCTGCGCGAAGGGGAAATGCAACAATGCATCGTTTTCTTCAGAAAGGTGATGAGCCAGTTCCCAGTTCCTCCAGCACCTTCACAAACATCTCTAGATCGTTTGGTACTCGACCAGCTCCATCAGTGTGGAACAGTACCAGTGCAAAAGGAATGGCTGGAAACAAACGACGAAAAGCTAGGAAACAATGAAACAAAGTCATTCAGGTTGACAATTTTTGATTCGGACAGCAACGCTATGCAAGACATGTGGGACGTCCCCATCGATCTTTCCCGCCTCTCACAGCTTCATGGCAATTACACTGTCTTCAATATCACTAGCGCCCTTGAAAGTCAGTTGGGAGAAGCAGATCCGGAAGCCAGAGTAGTTGTCACAGACATAAAAGGAAACCCTATCAAGGATATGGTGACCACAAGAGGTTAGTTAAAATGTGCTTTGTTGGTCAATATTAAAATAAAGTGTTTAATTTCCATATGGCATGATTCAAAGAATCCTAATTTAAAACATCAACGATAAAGAATGTTCTCGAATCTCCGGTCTTTGTTTATAATTTTTCATTTTTTACCTTCACCAATGATCTTATTACTTGGCAAAATTATTTTTGCCGGCGCAAATTGCCAGTCAACGTAGAAATTCATGCTATGTATGCAGTAATTCTTTTTAATTAAGCGCCAGTTTATATATCTGAACACTTACCGATTATAAAGTACTATTTTTTTTATAGCGACTTCTTATTTGGCGAATTGAGCAGCTTCTGATCTCTGCGACTAAAATTTTAGTTACATTTAAAAAGTGGCGGAAATTGAAAAAGAATGCTAATTTATGTAGCGCAAAAACGGCTATGAAGGGCGATTCATGTGCGCGCGCGAAGCGCGTGTACGAAGGTACCTCCCCCTCCTTTTCCGCTCAATGCTTTGCGCGCGCGCCCTAATTTCCCTTCCCCTTCCCTTTCTAGCACCTACTACGGAGGTTACGCTAAAATTAATAGCCAGGGTAACACAGTAGTTAATTGTGTACGGCTTGGGAAAGAGGGCGCTTGCTCGAGGGACACGCGCGAAAGCGAGAGGCAGCACGCACTCGCACTGAGAACACACCCAAAAAAAAAACACGAAAAAGTAATGATTTGTTCAGCCAAAATCAAATCCTGAAATTCGTTACTGTAAACTCGCATCGTGCTTGTAAAGAAAAGCGCGCAGAAAATTGTCAACGAACTACTACACGCTCTTAATGCGGGTGTCACACAGTCGCGATTTTGCTTCACGATTACCTGACGATGCGAAAAGTGACAAAAATCATGAGTCCCTCGCGAGAGGTCTTAGAGCACTTGACGGGCTCTGATATAGGACTTAAGTGGTCTTCAGTGTGTCTTGAAGGACGTGATAAGTCGGCAAACTCTCACGAACATTTTGACCATGCTCAAAACAATCGTGAGAGTCAGCCGATCTATCTTCGTCGGGTAGCGGACGCCAAACCGTCGTCAACTGCTCTTAAATGCTCTTGACGGTCGGGAGTTGCTCGTTACATCATCTTAAAGTAGACTTAATAGTCGGACATAGTCGGGAGCGATGGGAGTGTTGCGATGCACTCAAGAGCTTTCAGAGCGATACACGAGCAAAACGTGCGACTGGCGATTGCATCTCGAGTATTGACGACCAACTGACGTTATTATGCGTTTGGCTAAAGTCTGCTCCGGCTCACTGCCGATGGCGTTAAGACCTTTTCAAGATGGTAAAAGAGTGACAGAAGATCTATCCGTCCTATTGACGTTGTACTCAACACCTCAAGGCCAAAAAATAAACTGATGCCACGACGACACATCCTGGTAACTTTAAGTATAAATAGGCTACTGAGTATGCGTGAGTCATTCAGCCGTAATCAGTTGAGCAGTCAACATGAATGCTCGTAGGCTACGTATTCTCCACCAGATGGCTGCAATGCTTGATGCTGAGCAAGCACAAGAAGACCTTCTGCTAGCGCAGTGGTATATGAGAAGAAATAGACGGCAGAGGAGGAGACACTGGGTGAAACCTTGGGTGCAAAGAAGACAGCAGTTTGGGCAGTATGATACCCTGATGAATGAGCTCAGAGCAGAAGACCCGGAAGGATTCCAGAACTTCATGAGACTGCCCCCAGCACTGTACGATGAAGTGCTGGAAAGGATCAGGCCACGGATCACCAAACAAGACACTTGGTGGAGAAAAGCCCTTGATGCTGGACTCAAGTTTGCTGTGACAATGCGGCATCTAGCTTCCGGTGACAGCTACAGCAGCTTGAAGTGGGATTTCCGAGTACCTGGGAACACCATATCCGTATTTGTCAAAGAAGTCTGCCAAGCAATAATTGACGAATACGCAGAGGAAGTCATCCAGTGCCCAACTACAGCTGCTGAGTGGCGTGCCATAGCTGACGAATTTCTCAGGAGATGGAATTTCCCACATGCTTGCGGTGCTTTGGATGGCAAGCATGTGGCCTGCAAGTGCCCTGCCAACACTGGTTCACTATACCACAATTATAAAGGCTTCTTCTCAATCACGATGATGGCTCTGGTGGATGCTGACTATAAGTTCTTGTGGATAGATGTAGGACCTGATGGCGCCTCATCAGATGCTCAGATCTATAATGATTCTGAGTTGAAGGAAGCACTTGACAACCACACCATCGGCTTCCCTGACCCTGCACCACTACCTGGTGACAACAGAAATATGCCATTCTTCTTTCTTGGAGATGATGCCTTCGGTCTGCGGCCTAATTTGATGAAGCCATTCAGTATTCGTGGTATGACGATGGAAGAAAGGATCTTCAACTACCGCCTTTCCCGAGGACGCAGGGTTGTAGAAAATGCATTTGGCATCCTGGCTCAGAGGTTTCAAGTCCTACTGTCTACGATGCAGCAAGATCCAGAGACAGTGAGGATTATTGTCCAAGCTTGTGTATGCCTCCACAACCTTATGAGGATCCGATACCCGGCCCTGCAGCCTGGAGCAGTGGATGTTGAAGATCATCAAAATATATTAGTCATCCCGGGTGAATGGAGACGTGGGCGTAATATGCAAGATGTTGTGAATGTACAAGCTCCCAATCGTGACACCAAGAAGGCTAAGAAGCAGCGGCTGTACCTGAAGCACTACCTGAATTCACCAGCTGGCTCAGTTCCATGGCAGGACAGAATGGTTAAACCAACCCATTGAGAAAACTCAACATATAACTGTGTCACTGCTTTTCTTAGACCAGTAAATGACCTGAGTCATTTCGGTTGTGACATGTCATATTTTATGTTGTTCATTTTATTGGATGACGTCTAATTTCTACAGAGAATGTAGACATCATTTCATGTTTAATGTCGGTTTGAGAAGAATGAGAAGAAAACCCATCACCATATCAAAATTCAAAATTAGACGCATTATAAATTTAATAAGTAATAAACAAAATTAGTACATTTGTTTGCTATTTTCGAGGAAAATTGACATTTAAAAGTAACACATGAAGGTAATAATCCAGTTTTTTAACATAATCCCATAATGTTTATATTATCTCGAAATTTAGAAATTTGCATATAATAAATGTCACTGATTTAACGAGAGTCATAATTATTATCCGGTGAAACATGCCTGGTAACTGTGGCACTGATTTGGCCCAAATCGCTGGGTGATGTCACTTCAATGTAAGCATCCAATGGGTCACTAGTGGTCATGTGTCCGAAAAGGCTGCCATCTGCAGTTTGCCTACTAGGACCTGACGGTTGGCGCTGAGACATAACAGTAGTTGACACTGGGGCTCTTGTATTCCAAGATGGTTGGTTGCCAGAACCATAGCAGAAGTCCGTATAGGCTGCCTGCATACTCGCTGGATCGGGTATACTCCTGGGTCGAGGTTGCAGCTGGGTGAGCTCTGCTCTGTAGCCCGTTTGCTCATGATGAGGCCTGGAAGAATGTGATTGGCTCTGACTCTGTCCCAAGTAATGACACAAATTACCCTCATTGCGTGCCTCATTCCATCCTCCAGGAGAATAGCTGGGATATGTTGGCTGAGGTTGTTGTTGGCGCTGGTTAGTTACGGTCGAAACTGGCATAGGAGGTGCTTGCTGATGAGTGGCTGGGACTGGTGTTGGTGTTTCTGGTGGTGTGCTTGCCTCCTGCAGCTGGAGTGTATCGTTTTCCTCTTGAAATCGGAGTAGCATTCCAATCGACTCCCTGCGGAACCTGTAGTTACAGAATACAAAAAGAAAGATAAGTAAAAATGCCCAGTTATAACATTTGCAATTTTTTAAAAAAATTATAAAGTTAATTTAGAAAGTTTACATTATTATGAAACAAAATTAGAATAATCTTTAAAAGTTACATAATAACCTAGACCATAGAGTCTGATGGAGGTTGTCTGCCACAGAGCTAAACCATGTTATGAAGCCAGCTCTCTCAGATGTGGGCTGAATTGGTCTCTGGGGTTCTGGCTCAGCAGTCAATTTCATGATCTGCGACTGAAATTTAGCTGCTGCTGCTGCCCTCTGTGACATCTGTGTCATGAAAGTTTTGTCTGCTTCCTTCCTCTTCTGAGCTGCGGTCTTCTTGCCAAAAGGTCCAGCAGAGGACGGAACATTGGTGGAAGCAACAGTGGAACCAGGCACCACAGGCGAGGTAGGTTTGGACCTGATGACTGTCTGTTCTTGCCCCTCGATGACCATCATAACATCGGCCATGTCCTCCTCCAGGTTGGAATCGCTTCCGTCGGCATCACCACCGGCACCGGCACGAGGTATGCCACCATCTTCTCTTGCAGCTATCTTTTGCCTCATCTGGAAGTACACAATGCACATAACACATAAGTAAAAATATCAGGAAGTAATATCAGAAAATAATATGATATATAGCTGAAATGAAAGTCATTTGCAGTAAAAAAACTAGTAATTTCACAATACTTACACTGACTGTCACTTTCTGCTTGCTTTTCCTGATGTACTTTTTGATGAAGCCGAAGTTAGCCATGATCCAATTATCCCTATCAGTCAAATCAGTCTCAGGCCTCGCACCATCACCAGACTTCTTGTTGATCAACTTGACATATCTGGTCCGGATAGATGTATACCACAGCATAATGGTCCCAACTGAAAACACAGAAAATGAAACACCATAGACATTATATTACGACAAGTCTCGGCATTGCTTACATTTCAAAATGTCACAACAACATGAATTATTATTACATAGTATACATAAAAGAAAATTGTAAATATTTTTTTCGAATTACCATCTAACCCCATTTTGTCGGCCTGTGTCTGCCACACCTGCGAACGGAGGACCTTGTCCTTGTAATCCTTGGACTTCATATTATACAGAAATGTGTTGACCTGTAAAAATTCCAACATGGACTCCTCCTGTTCGTCGGATAGCATGCCCGACTTTTTTGGCTTCTGCTTCTTCTTTTGTGTGACATCTTGTGGAGAATTGGAAGTGGATGGAGTAGGACCAGAACCAGCAGTCTGAGCACCAATAACATCCGGAGGAGGAGAAGTAGATCTGGGAGGGCTAACAATGGCCCGAGTAACAATGGCCTCAGTCTCACTGGCCTCATCAACACCAGTCTCTCTCATCTGCTCTGTGTCACTGGAAGATGATGAACAATCTGTTATCTGCTTCCGTGGCTTCTTTGCAGGGACCTTACTGTCCTTCCCTTTACGCTTCCTGCCCTTTGGAGGCATGGTGTAACAATGAAGTAATAATAAAAGAAATTTCCGGAAAAAACTCACGCAGGGCTGCTCTGTTGAAGATGTCGTACACTGAAAATAATCAAAATCGGCACAGGTCTTTTTATACTCGTGGTGTACACGGTTGTACCACGTGATCCACTCTTTTTGCGCATGAGCAGCTCGGGAGCCGCTCGTGAGCCGCTCTAATTGATCGCCAGTCCCACTGATAGGTCGCCAACAGATCGCGAGTAGGACGCGAATGAACGTGGATTGCTCTGTTACGGCACGTCTGTTGATCGTGTATAGCTCGTTTGTAACTCGTGTATAGCTCTTGACAAACGTGAGTTGGACTTCACCTTGTGGTATTTTTTTATTTTGACGCCACATTTCCTCCGTTCTTTTCGCGATCTTTTACAAATTTAGATCGTGAAGGTCGTGAGCTGATCGTGAGTTTAGGTCTCGACTGTGTGACACCGCCTTAACATTAAAGCGGCAGTTTTCTTGAGGAGATATTTTTCGCACTTTAGGTTGACTGAACATGCATGAAACTTGATTTCATTTTTGACAGATATTGCTTTTCTTTCTAGGCAACTTTTTTTGGGCAGCACAGAAAGTTTTTCGAGTGTTTTATATTCGAAACTTCGAAGAATGGAAGCCCCATGTTTGGAACTCTATAAAAGCCGATTACGGCTTCCAAAGCGAAGAAGAGGACGACGATGATGTTGACTTTGTGCTTCCATCTGTACCTGTACACACAACTTCAGTCCCGACAACTACACGCAGCAGCAGCAATACAGAGGCGAAGTTAGATCAGATTTTAGAGAAACTCAAGGCTGAAGAAGAAAAGAACAATTTCAAAGATATCTTCAAGTGTCTTATCTGCCGTGAAACGGCATCATCTGTCATGGTTTCATGCGCGACTGGATTTGGAAGGTTTCTGGGCTGTTTCACTTGCCTTTTTCATGTCCAAAGCTGTCCACTTTGCCGAGAAAGTCTGCAATGTGTGACTGAGAGGAAGCCGCTGCTAATACCTGGCCTGGCTGCAATGTTGGGCATCCCAGATATATCTCTGAAGTCGGCATTGAAACAACTGGGAGCAATTCCGGAGCGAATCAGCGACGACAGTGACCTCGAATTGGAGGAATCGCGTACTCTAGCAACCGTCCGCAGATTGGGAAACCCAGATACAAATAATAACCGTGACACTACAGAGAGTTCGCCTGCACAATAAACTATTTTATTATTAATCTCATAACATGGATCCTATGATGGTCTAGATTGTTGTGTTTTGTTACAAGCACCGCGCAGGTGTAGTGGTCCCACTGAGTTTTAAAATATCGTAGGATAACAAGTGCGAGATGTCTGTGTACACAAATATTCCCGACACAACCAGTACTTTTCTTGTTAGTTCATTTTTATAAGGAGTTTAGCCGATTTGAATTGAAGTATCGAATATATCTATGAAGTTTTATGAGCCGTTCCGTGTTAAGCTGCACTGCAACTGACCTTCATATAGCTTGACATGAAAAGATGTATTTTCATACTGACTTCAGTTCCTTATGTCACGCTTACGCGATCGCCTTAAGGCTGGTTTTCACTAGCGACGGAGTCGGAGTCGGAGTCATAATCAGAAGAGTAGAGCGTTATGATCTAGTGAAAACTGCGTTCTGATTCCGCTTACGACTCCGTCGCTTACGATCTAGTGAAAACTAGGTTGTCGGAGTCGCAAGCAGAAGCGAAAGAACTAAAGCAATCACAAAGCGTGGGAACGAGCATTGCGATTGGTTTATCCTTACGCTTCTGCTTCCGACTCCGACAATCTGGTTTTCACTAGATCGTAAGCGACGGAGTCATAAGTGGAGTCGGAAGAAAATGGAAACGTTCTGATTCTTCCGACTCCGATTCCGTCGCGTTTATGACTCCGCTTACGACTCCGATTTTTGATTTTCACTAGGTCATAAGCGCTCTTACGACTCCGCTTACGACTCCGCTTACGACTCCGCTTACGACTCTGCTTACGACTCCGACTCCGACTCCGGCGCTAGTGAAAACCAGCCTTTAGCATCCCTCAGTTTAAAATTGGCCCACGGTCCCTGATTTAACCGTTCTGGTCGTTCTGCCTTCTTGATATTTTAGTAGACTGTAATTTCTTTAAAAAACTGTTACAAGTTATAGACAGTGAACGTTGATATTGGCAACATAGAAAATAACGGCAATGTTGCTGGAAATATGACCACATTTGTTTGTTTTGGTTCAAGTTCAAAGGTATGATCATTGTAATCATGTTTTTTTTTTATACGATATCTCAGATTTTATAACTGACATGAAACTAGAAGAAAACAAGTCTAATTGCTGGTGTGATTGCATAATAAATTACTGTCATCTGTTTATTTTTTGAAACCTGCTTGTACTATTGCTGAATAAGTAAAGTATATCGCGGTTTACAATGTTTCCTCATTAGCACATACGCCCCATTTTCTAACCAAGCTACAAACAAAGCAAAAATTATAATAGCTGTAAAACACTGCTCGGTACTTGCTTGAATTTATCAGATGTTAAAAATTCAATTTTTTTTTTTACTTGCCGTTAGCTTTAGCATTCATTGGATTTTAAGGGTTTCTTTGAAGTTTTTAAATATTGTTTATAGCGTCTGTCTCCCGAAGACTGTATCAGGCCCGAAAACATTTTTAAAACTCATTTTTTTTTTTGAACGACGGTATAGTTTTCAACCCGCAAAACAGCCGGACTTGTTTTAATGCCTAAATGAAGCAAAATATGTTTATGATAAACTCGCTGCACATAACACAGCTTTTTGGGTGCGAAAATTTTCGGGGCATTCGGCAAAAGCACGCCTGTTGTCTATAGCCCAAAATTAGAGAGATTAACATCGCGTATTAAATTTTTACCCACAAACGGCAGGGGCGGTCATGGAAGCCGCCGTTTTGTAGACGATGAGACCTGCTTCCCTATAAAAATGACAGGGGTGGTCGTCGAAAATTGTCGAAAAACACCCTAAAACTGCTGCACCAGAATCTCGTTTGATGGGCGTGGCTTAAATGGATTATTAACCCTAAGAGGTACCAATTCTAAACTGGTTCATATTTATCGGCTCAGATACCCTAAAAGGTACCGCAATAATACTAACGGTGGTCATTTTAGCACCCTAAGCGGTACCACGGTACCCGGGCTGCTTTCATGCATATACTATACGACGGCAAACGGCAGACGACAAGCTTAATACATTTCCTGTTTGCGGCATACGAGATGGTTAATCTTTCTCATTCTCTGCACGCGACGAGTTGATGTTTGCCGTAAACGCGATGTTTATTGTCAAATCACTCCCTCTAGCGTGAGTCTCCTTCGCCGAACGCCACATGCTTCTCGCCCCCTTTTGCCATTAAAATTCACTGGTTATGGCTCCGTCAATTCCAACCCCGCTCATGCCCCCCGGGCACTGATTTGATAACTTTTCCTTCCCAAGGGTGGGGCATTTGCTAAAACAGGTCAGCGCGGACCGGGGGTGGGTCATTGTCAAAAAAACTTGTTTATTTTAAATTTCATAATTGTCCCAATATAAAAAATAAAAACTGAGCGTCGGCGTTTGGATCTCGCACTTTTGTAAAAGGGGTTTGTCAAGACTGCACGACTCCTTTCCGTCGGTTGCCACAATCATGATAATTGGCGCCTTTACGGTTTTCTCTAACAAACATGTCTTTAAGTAACTTTCCTCTTTTGTACGAGGATCTGGTCCCATGGGTAGGGCATTTGGGTGGGGCATTTACACTCTTACAGAAGCCCAACCGTGGGGATTTGTACGTGTCAGTTGACCCCACTGTGGGGTATTTGCAACATTATTAAAAAAAAAATACAAATGCTCGGGAAGGGGTGGGGGATAGACGGGCTTGGAATTGATGGAACCATTACTTTCGTCTTGACCACTCGTCTTCAGGTAGTCCTTAATATTGCTTCACAGGTAAATCTGTGGCAATTATCTACAAACTGATCCTAAAAAAAGTCTGTAGGTCGCCCGGGAGTCGGGACCTCCCGTTACAGCTGCAAATATTTCGGCCACGCAACGCTGCACTAAACAGCCAAAACCACAAGGCCCTGACAAGCGGTCAGTATAAAACATGGACTGCGGACTACGGACTGCAGACTACGGACTGGGTATAAAACACGGACTATGGATAAAACGAGGACTGAGAATCATGGACTCGGTATAAGACGCGGACTGGTGGTAAAATAACGAGGACCGAAGCTGTAAACATAAAATCTGATATTGATTTACATCGATAAATACGTAGATTTTTAATACGTAGGGGTCGCGGCATGTTACTTTACAAACGTTTGCTCTCTTGATATTTGAAAAAAAATTCAAATAAAGGAAAGCAGAAATATTATCTTAATTCTCGCAATTTTGCGTTAACGTTAGCATTTCGCATTCACGGGTTGGCTCGAAGGAGCCTTTGATTTATTTTTCTAGCATGTGAAGATCGAAGGGGGCTCTGCTCGCAGGGTATATTTTTAAAGCAGATTGTAAATAAGAAAAATTGCGAGAATTAAGATAATATTTCTGCTTTCCTTGATTTGAATTTTTTTTCAAATATCAAGGGAGCAAACGTTGGTAAAGTAACATGCCGCGACCCCTACGTATTAAAAATCTACGTATTTATCGAGGTTAATCAATATTTTATGTTTACAGCTTCGGTCCTCGTTATTTTACACCCAGTCCGCGTCTTATACCGAGTCCATGATTCTCAGTCCTCGTTTTATCCATAGTTCGTGTTTTATACCCAGTCCGTAGTCCGCAGTCCGTAGTCTGCGTCTTATACCCTAGTCCGTGTTTTATACCCAGTCCGTAGTCCGCAGTCCGTAGTCCGCAGTCCGTGTTTTATACTGACCGCCATTGACCGGCGAATTCCGAAATGCTGAATGAAAGCTACAGATATACGCGCTTGACTGATTACAATTTACATATCGAAGATCACTGAATACTGAAACGTACAAATCTATAAATCGTAGATTTTCCAAAACTAAAAGCCGAATTGGTTTTGGAAAGCTGAAAGTTAAATGCTGAAAGTCGAATACTAAAATCGACAACCCAAAAACCGAATTCTCAAATGCTGAATCCTAAAAGCCGAAAGCAGAGGATCGCACGCTTGATTGATTACACGAAATACCGAAAAAGCTACAATTAGGGTGCGTTCCATTGGGAAATCCGTTTTCGGATTTTGAAATCCGGATTTCGGATTTCCCAAAAAAAAACGCAAAATCCAAAAACGGATTTCCAATTACCAAAATCCTTCTCCGCGATGGATTTCCATAAACAATGGAAATCCAAAATCCGGATTTAGATTTTGAAAATCGAAATTCGGATTTCCCAATGGAACGCACCCCCAAATACCGAAAGCTGAAAGCTGAAACCTGCTTGAAATTTTAGAAAGCTAAACATGTAAATGACGAAATCCAAAATTCTATTTGGCCGTAAAGGTACACTGATCATAAACCCTACAGGACAACCAACACGAAATTGGGATTGCGTTCTTCGAACGCGATAATATTAATGCGAATATTTCATCAGGATAACCCATCAGTGCAAAAAAAGCACTGTTATCAATGGGGTCCTGTTCTTCTCAGTAATTTTAATAGTTACATTTTTTACAAGATTAGTAAACGTCACAGAATATATATGACGCCACTTGTTTCCAAATGCGAATCACGGGTAAAAAATTTCCATTGCAAGAAATGATATTTATTTTCCATTTCTAAGTTATTATTAATGGGGTCCTGTTCTTCTCAGTAATTTTAATAGTTACATTTTTTACAAGATTAGTAAACGTCACAGAATATATATGACGCCACTTGTTTCCAAATGCGAATCACGGGTAAAAAATTTCCTTTGCAAGAAATGATATTTATTTTCCATTTCTAAATTTTCAATCTTAACAAACATAATGTTTACAATGTCACGAAATATAGATCACTAGATAGTACCAACTACCAAGAAGCAATTGTGAATACAAATAAAAGGAATTAAAAACATATACCGATTTCCAAGAAACAAAATTGCTGATTTAATTCTGCAGCTCACATAATACGTCCCCATTTGGGGCTATGTCTTAATATATTTCAAGTGATGCAACAAACACTTCAAGTTCAATTGGAACCAACCCAAAATGCACATAAATTTCAAAAAAAATGTTATGTTCTATGTTTATAGATCTTTTTTTTATAACAGCACAATAGATAAAATGCACTAAATGTTAGGATATTATACTCAAATTAAACTATAAGAATGTGAACATTTTGAATCATCAAAAGCGTTATTCATGGGTCATAGTGAGATTTTATAATTACGTCATATGCCTACTGAAAGATTTGAATGCGATGGTTTTTGAATTCAGATACAACTATCTTTCCATCATTAAGGACTGCTATAGAGACTGGCCTCATAAACTCTCCTACATTGTTTCCTTTTGTTCCAAATTTGGTTACAAACTTTCCGCTCATTTCGAAGAACTGAACTCTGTGATTTCCTGTATCACAGACCATCAGATGTCCTGCCATATTAACACACAAGCAACCTGGATCATTAAATTCTCCGTCACCCTGCCCCTTCGTTCCAATTTTGTAAGCAACATTTCCGTCATTATCAAGAAATTTTACACAATGCTCCCCTCTGTCTGAAACTATAAGAAAGTCGTCATGTTGGATGCAGTGAAAGGGAAAGGCGAAATCGCCTTCTGCGCCAATTTTGCGCAGCAAGTGGCCACGAAGAGTAAATATCTTGACTGATTTGCTCCATCTATCACTAACAATAACATTACAATCACCGCCGATGGATAAACCATGAGGAGACTTAAGCTGGTGATCAAGACTTCCTTTCCCTCCAAACTGGCCAAGGTATTCACCCTGATCACTAAAAAGTTGAACTCGGTGGTTATTATTATCCACCACTATAATATTATCATCATGAAACGCTATTCCAGTAGGGAAGTCGAACTCTCCCTGTTGAACGCCCCTTTTACCAAAAGATCTTAAATGGGTACCATTACTACTGAATACCTGGATCCTGTCGTTACCAACCTCAGTCACTGCAATTTCATTGCGTTCATTTACTGCTACCCCCCAAGGGTTCTTAAACATTCCAACAGACGAACCTTCTTGTCCAAAAGATAACACGGGTATGAACTGTCTGGGTCTGACTTGGACCTTAAAAGAACTACCACGGACATGTTCTCCATTTACCTTCACTGATGCCTCGCATGTTCCGGTTTCCTTGGCAAAGTAGCTGATCTTGTATGTGCCATCTTTGTTATCTTGGACTTGCGGTTTTGTCGTACAGTCATTGCCTTGACGATTTCTAATTTCCACTTTTACATAGTCACGTTCTTCATAACATTGTTCTCTGTCGGCAGTTCTTGTTGTCACAACAATCTGTGCTTCAAGTCCAACAGTCGCTTCACTGATTCCTTTTCCTTCAGCACTTGATTGTTGCGCTTTAGTCTTGCTACGAAAACTTCTGAAAGTTCCAATTCCTTCAGAGTTTGCTTTGTCCATCAACGTTTCGTTTTCTACGAAAACAAATTGACGAAGTTCTTCAATATCACCGCAGTCGAATTGTTCTCCATTATTGCAGACTCCTTCTTGGAAGATTGTGTTTTTGTCTAACTTAACAATCTCGGCATTTATACTTCGTTTCAAAATTGTTTCAGTTTTTTCGATTGCTGTCTCAATCAGTTTTACTTCATTTTCCGTCTCGCATTGTTGAATTTCCAGCCGCTCGAGTGATTCTTTCGCTTTCTTTTCTACGTCATTAAAAATTGCCTGCTTTTTCGCTTCCATGGCAGTGATCATATTGTCAACAAACGTCTGTGCTTCTCTCTTCACGCTGTCGACTTTTGCTTGAATGTTTACACAGTTACCTTGCATTTTAGCGATTTTGTCTTTCTTCTGAAGCACTCTTTCTTTCTGAGATTCAATCGCTGCCATGACATGTAACTTGCGTTCATTTGCAGCCTCGTCCAAAAGCATCTTAGCATGACCGTCATGAAGTGTTGCGACACAAGAATAGCAAATGGCAACTTCGCAGTTTTTGCAGAAGAATTCCAATTCCTTTTTTTCATGGCCTGGCTTTCCACAAAACACTGGTCGCTTTAAAATGTTTTCAAAGTCTTGATCTTGAAAATCTTTGAGCGCCAGCGCATGGTGTTCTTTGTTTGCCCTGATGCCATTATGCAGACTGATACAATCATCACACCAAAATGCTAAGCATTGAAAGCAATAAAAGCTGTGATCACTTTTTTTGTCGCAGTTTCCACACTTCACGCCGGTTGTATTACACTCCTTTATAGCCAACACATCAAGTAAACTGTTAATGCGAAAGTTTGTCGGCAAAGCGCTAAGGTTTCCATTTCCAGGGACTCTGAATTCCTGTCTGCACTCCGGACATGCAATTTTATCTCGGCTGGCACTCGTTCGTTGAATCCCGTTCAGACAGTGAAGGCAAAAGCTATGCAAGCACGGCAACTGCTTTGGATCAGTGTACTTGCACATACACACAGAACAGGATACTTCTTCATGAAGATTATCTAGTAAGGTCTTGATATCCATGGCGAATGAGAGAAAAGAACAAAGGCAGTTTGGAGTTGAACACACCTTAAAACAACTATCAAGCGAGTCTTGAATAAAGCCTTGTATAAATTGTGATCATTTACATTAGCATGATATAATATCGCGCTTTTGATATAAACCAATCATAACGCGTTATTTTGACATGTTTTGACGTTGTATTACATATACGAATGAGTGCAAAAATATTCTAGATTTCTAAGAATTTTGTTCATGATAGCGTGACCTCAGAGACAGTAACTGTGCAACCCGGCGGGGGTGGGGGGGGGGGGGGGGGGGGGGGGGGGGGGGGTTGGGTACTCCCATATATGAGCTATATAGGTATGTGCCGCTGTGAAGGGTATGGTTTTCAGGCAGTTTAGTCTAGGATAGGGTATAGTTATCAGAGATTTTTGGTCTAGAATAGGGTATCATTTTCCGCTAAACTGATCAATTGCGTGAATAATTTAGTCTAGACAAGGTTTACTGCCAAATGGCATTTAAAAATCGGTATGGCGGGCAGTACGGCATTTTTGCTGACCCCTGTTAACTAATAACTGTGATAGTGAACGAGTTTCTAGAAAATAGCGAGTCTGGAATAGGTCTAGGATAGGGTAGGGTCTTTCGGTGTTTAGTCTAGAATAGGGTTGCAAAATGCAGCTAAAATGGTCTAGTATAGGCTAAGGGTCTCAGAGTCCCAGCGGCACTCCCCCACCCAAAAATTTGCAGAGTAACCCCCCCCCCCCCCCCCCCCCCCCGGGCTGTGCAAGCATGGCAACTGCTTTGGATCAGTGTACTTGCACGGCATACACACAGAACAGGACACTTCTTCATGAAGATTGTAGCATGTATGGTGAAGGAGAGAAAACTGATGAAAGAAGGTTTGGCGGTGAACACACCCCAGCTAGTAAAACAACTATTGAGGTCTTAAATAAAACCTTGTGATCATAAGCATGATATTTTTATGAGGATTATGATCATATAAACCAATCATAAAGCGTTATTTTGACATGTTTTGACGTTGTCTGACTTCAGAGAATGATTGTAAAAACATTGTAGATTTCTAAGAATTTTGTTCACGATAGCGTGACCTGAGAAGCTCGCTGTCATTGATCAGATTTTAGACCAAGTGATGTTTTGATTTATGTTTATGTGACCGGGGAGCCGTTTCTCGAAAGACCCGGTAATTACCGGGCCCGGAAAGCTGTTTTATTCTCATTGAAGATTGAGGTTTCAAAAGTTTTGCAGATAACACGATAAAACTATCAGTTAGCAAAACAAAATGCATTGGTTTGTTCGCTAGGACCTGCGCTTTTATTCTTTAGATTTTGATTTCAATATTTGGCTTCGGGCCCGAAAAGTTACCGGGAGTGTCGAGAAACGGGCCCGGGGTCACATTTTGTCTTCACAGTCTTGTTTAGTTTTAATTCAAATTATTCCAAATTACCCCTAAGGATTCTTGTTAGTCATTATTCATGCAGTTATTTTCCTTCGTTTCTTTTCACACCTTGTTTTGCTATTATATATATATATATATATATATATCTCCTGTAAGTTAATGTTTAACTTACAGGAGTATTATGTGGGCTAACATCGCATTTTTGTTTTAGTGAATTTGTGGGGACATTCTCAGTTGTTGCATTTTTGTCAGCACGTTTTTGTTAGATACTATAATAAGAACACAAGAGTCGAGTAGCATATTTTTGTTAGTTAACAAAATTTCTCGCATTTTTGTTAGATGCTATCAATGAACACAAGAATCGAGTGGCATATTTTTTGTAAGTGGTTAGCGAGTACACGTTTGTGGGCTGAGAAAGCGATATATTGATAGGTTGATTTAGTTTACTGAGATTTTAGAGAACGTTAGAAGAGAGAGGAATTTATTTGGCCGTATTTTATAAAAAAAATCAAGCTGTTAGCAAAATTTGTCGCATTTCTTTTTGGACATGAGAGTCGAGTAGCATATTTTTTGAAAGGGGTTTAGCGAGTGCAGGTTTGTGGCGTGATGAAGTGATATATTCATAACTTGATTTAGTTAACTAAGCTTTTAGACAACGTTACAAGAGAGAGCAATTTATTTGGCCGTATTTTATCAAAAATTTAAGCTCTCGTTATTTTGTTTATTCTGAATTAGAGTGATTCATTTGCGAAAAATGGCTAGGATTATTTTTTCTCTGCGCGTATACACAGTATTAGCGTTGCTTTCCTCTTTGTTAACTCCTTTACGAGCGCACGTTTGTGGCCTGAAAAAGCCATATACACTTAATAGCCCTCAGGCTTTTCACGGTTAACTCTGCTCATTTGCATTACAATGAAATCTAGCATGTACGTGAGGCAATTTCGGGCTATTTTGTAGTTTTAGCCCGAAATTGCCTCGCATCCACGTTGGATAACATTGTAATGCAAATGAGAAAAATCAACCGTGAAAAGGGCTATTGAAGAAACGTTGACCCGTCAAAAGCATAAACCATGAACGATGAGACCGAATGGGATTCTGGGTAGGCAGCATTGGCAAGCTGAGTAATTATTCCATTTGTCGATAATCAAGATGTTTTCTTTGCTTGAGACATTTTAGAGCATGATTCGTGCATCTTGTGTTGATATAAGGTGTATTCTGTAAGAGACGAACATTAATTTATCCAATTTCCCAGTAAACGTTTGGGTCGCATCGTTTATGGTTTGTGCTTTTTACCCGACAACTTTTCTTCAATTTGGTGTATTCATACGAAAGTTGAGACATCCTTTTAAGGTCAATGAACAGGTCAATTTTGCGCATAAAAACAACAAAATAAATATTTCCAGAATTTCTATATAAACTAAAATAGATATTTTCAAACGAAAGGAATTGTGAAATATAGGTTTGGGTTATTAGAATTCTGATTTTTTTTAAGTTTAGGTGTAGTACAAAACGCGTTTTTAGAGGAAAATATAAGAACATATGTTATATTCATGATATTTTTAGAAAATGAGTATTTGTTATCAAAGATGAAATCTGAACACTTAAGCTATGTCTACACTATACCGGATAGTTCTTGCGCCGGCACGAAAACCATACCGGATAGGCCTTTCGTTCACACATGAAACGCTAATTTCGGAACGATTTTTGTTCCGGAGCGCCGCTGCGACGCGGCGCTCGTGAAAGTGAATCGTCACATATCGGATAGATTCTCGTGCCACTTTCTGGGGCAATGTGAACAGGCAATCGAACCGAACCGTAGCGGAAGTCAACAATTATAGGAGCGAGGATTGAAACCCACTGAAAAAGAAGTAAATATCCAGTTCTGGGGTCGTTTCCGTTCACACCAGGCCGGAGTATTTTTCATGTCGACATGATAAGCTATCCGGTATAGTGTAGACCTAGCCTTGAAAGAAGCCGACGCATTCTGCCTGTGTCGCGATTTATGTTGAAATTGGGTCAGCTTTCAAGCCGCTTGTGAACTACTCTTATCAACGAATGATCCAGCAGCCTTTTCTCTAACATGTCGTTCGCAAAAATGCGTTCGTCAAAAATCCTTACATTTAATTTTAAAAAGTTATCAAACCGTGTCAGTGTGAAAACATAAGCTAACCGCAATATTGCGTTACGCGTTAGCTTTTCTTATTCACGGGCTGACTCTTAGTAGCCTTTGATTGAGATTTGGTGGGGGTCTTAGGTTTTGAGATGTGATGGGGGTCTTAGGTCTTAGTTTTTGAGATTGGAGGGGGTCTTAGGTCTTAGTTTTTGAGATTTGGTGGGGGTCTTAGGTCTTAGTTTTTGAGATTTGGTGGGGGTCTTAGGTCTTAGTTTTTGAGATTGGAGGGGGTCTTAGGTCTTTGTTTTTGAGATTTGGTGGGGGTCTTAGGTCTTAGTTTTTGAGACACCCATAATTTTAGCTTAATTATTGTAGTTTCTATTTTTATTCTTTGTTTTCAGTGTTACTCGTTCCCGTTTTTCTTGGCTTGTTTGTGGATTTGTAATAAACTCGTAAATCTTACACTCGAATCTGTGGTTTCTCACGTTGACCGTTTTGGTCGTCTTACATTTACACGCTGCTCAAGCAAAATGCAGTTTGATGTGGCATATGCAGGGTAGATTTCTTTATTCTGTGAATCACGATGAACTATAAACCATGCAAAACGTTGCTCGACTTAACGCCTGAAACAAAGAGGTCTTTATAGCATGATATGTATACTGAAAGGTCCTGAAATGTCAATCAGGAAAAGGCAGATTTAGCTATGTAAATGCAAAAAACAACATTCGATCAGTCTGGATAGCGCATGCACTACGTACGGACTGCATTTGCTCACATAGGAAGGTTTTTGTCGTTCAATAATTTAATAAAATAAATGAAAAGTTCCAAATTTGGTAGCTGGTCACATACCGAAAAATCCCGAAAATAAGCCCCTCCGAATATAAGCCCATGAACTGTTAGGGTTAGTTATTTTAACCTGTTTTTGTCAATCCGCATTTTGAAAAGTTCCCTCCTGTAATAAACCTAAGACCCTCGAAAAAGTCCTTTGAAAAGTATACATCCCAGGGCTTATTTTCGGAATTTTACTGTATGTCTATTTATAAATTTCAAAGATGTTAAAAGAACATCAATTTAGTCACGTGATCGATGAAGTCACACCATGTGATTCATAAACGATGTTTGGCTTTATACCGTCTTGGCTGTGGTTGCCAAATTTGGTAGTTGATATTAAAACGGAAATAGTAGATTTTCGATCTAGTCACGTGATCGATGACGTGTACAACTTGATTGATAGGTGGCGTTTTACGCTTCCAAGTATAGATGTTCATACGTGTACTGCCCCATTGAGCTAGGACAAAGCTGAAGTTATTACATTTTGCGTCAAATTTATTACATTTTGCGTTACTTTAGTTTATTACATTTTGCGTCAAAAGTTATTACATTTTGGGTTACTATTACATTTTGCGTCAAAAGTTATTACATTATGGGTTACTATTACATTTTGCGTCAAGCTTTATTGCTTCTTTCCCTTATGGATGTGGTTCTTATCACCAAGTTGTCGTGAATGTCCTGTTAGAAAAGTAAGAAATGTCGGAATAAACAAATAAAACAGGCATTATTTTCAGTAATTTAAAGACCTTTTTATCTTGTTAATGCGCATGCGCGCAAACTAGATGTAGGATTCACTATGAAAAAGGGGCAAAAGTTGTTAACAAAGGTTCTTTGTTGAGTTTTGTTAACTTTTGTCCGGGGGGGGGGGGGGGGGGGGGGGGGGGAGGGTTACTTCTTTCTTTTTTATAGCAGCTATATTAGGGCATCGAGGATATGGTTAGTTAAACAGGTTAGGATTTTAAGAAGTGTGTCACATACCGCCACTAAAATTTTTGAGGGGCACCCCCGGACCTATTGTTAATGTCCCTAGGGTATTGAATTGTCATGAACTTGTTGTCTTACGCTACGTCACCACAAAGGTATTACAGTTCTTATTTACAGTGATCTGCGCGAGTTGCGCTTTGGCATTTTTTGAGCGTAGTGTTTGTATAGGGTTTGGAAAGGGAGGGGGTGGTGATAGAAAAACGAGAAAAAGTGTCGGACTGCGGGAGAAATGCAGACTTGTGCAATGTATCACCTGTAAATCTAATAGCAAAAGTGGAGAGACAAGAGCTACTAATAAAGGCACGAGAACCAGAATTAAAGCGACAGAAATTTCAAGATAAAGCAGGAGCATAGCTAGGAGTTTTCAAGGAGGGGAGTGGGGGGTCACAGTGTTATACCCAGGGTACTTACCAGATTGTCATGTCGACATCCACGCTATCTCACAAGAGGGTTGGGGGGGGGGGGGGGGGGGGGTTCACGGCATCCCAGGACCTCCCTAGCTACGCCCCTGTTAAGTGGGGGAGTGGGTGATTTGTAACGTGTGAATGCATGAAGGGTTGAATGAGTTTTTTTTTTTTTTTTTTTTATCAGCAAATTGAGTTAACTTTTTTTTTTTTTAATTAATTAATTTTTTTCTTACAATACATGTACATCAAGTGCTAAACTTACGATACATGTACGTTACGTACTTATAATACATCTATATAACTTACTTACAATACATCTACATTACTTACTTACAATAAAAATGTGGAGCAGTTGTACATCGGTCAGGCAGGGGGATATGTACAGAGAATTGAGGTATAAACATGTATATAGTAGAAGAGAATAATTTATTTTAATACTGTACTAAAAAATTTCCACTTTGATGGTAGAGCGCACGTGGTTGGATGAGGGTTGAATGAGTTACAGCAGTCAGAGACAATATTCACTCGACATTGAGCCCACGATATATAATGGTCACCTGCCTTACCCATGGGGACGGTTCTAAAGGGAGGCGGGGTTGGACACAAGGGGTCTGTGGAGCAAAATGCCTAGGAGAGAGGAGGTGAACATTAACCCCACAGTATGTAATGGTCACCTGCCTGAGCCATGGTGATGGCATTGGAGGGAGGATGGGCAGCTGGATGCAGTGGAGCAAAACACCTCGAAGAATGTTTCGTATTCACAAGTTGGCCCATAGGAACCTTTGATTTTTTTAAATAGAAGTTTGCAAATGGGCAGGACAATGCTATCAAATAGACATATTCGTTACACAGACGAAGTTTTGGAAATAAAGCTTTATTAGTATATTTCATTCTGTACTATAAAAATTAACAAAATATACAATATTGCATGCTGTGCCATGTAAACTATCAACAATCAATCTTCTATCCCATAATATTCAAGTAAGAAAAACTCACACCTGCCACTATCTCATAGTGATTTTCACATATGCTCTTGTTTTTTGCTTCTTACTGGAATATTCTTGGAATAAAGGAGGGACTGCTTTCAAAGCCTAGTTTTCACTAGTGACACCAGCATAAGCGGAAGCATAAGAAATTGCGTCAAGTAAAAACGAACATTGGACGTAAGCATAAGATTGATGCTTATGCTTATGTCAGATCCGTTTTCACCGGCTGTTATGCTTCTGTTTATGCCGCTAGTGAAAACCAAGCTTAAGCTAATGCCTAAGGTGCGCATGAGATGAATTAAATGCAGTTATAATAAATTTACTGTGTGAATTATATGTACATAGATATAACTCTTCCAAATTGCTATGTTGTCACATGATATAGCAGCAAGATAAGAGTCAATACATGGAAAATAGTACCATGAAAGAAACTATGCATGTCTTGTTCATTTGAAAATTTAACTGAAGGTAACTCATTTCTACCTTAAGATCACCATATTGGTGACCACCTGCATGGTGCAGTATAGCATGCAATGACTTGCTTTAAATACCCATTTATGACAGATCAAGCACATACATATAACTACCTTGGAGGTCTTCAGAAATGGCTTTTTGTGGGTATGGTATGTACTTCTCAGGGCTGTCATCAGTAGCCTGCAGCAGGTTGTTATGGCTGGCAACTGTGATGAAGATGGACGGCAACTCAAGGTTTGAAAATGACTAAAGGAAAACCGTTATGCGAAGCTATCTTGAGTTTTATGACCAAATATTTTCCTAGTTGTGTAGCCGGCAACCTCAAAACTTATAACAGCCATGTAAACGTACACATGTAATCTCATGTTGTTATCAACTGGATAAGCACCTAGTAAGCACTGGGTAACCGCTGCCATATTTTCCTTGTGTAGCTGGCAAACTCAAAGCTTAATTTAACAGCCCTGGCTTCAACATGGGAATGGAAGCCCTAGCTGTAACATCTTGCAATGTAGCTGGTAACTGGCTGGTAAGCAGTAACCGTCTTACAAAAAGACAACAGGCATGGAAGTTTTTCCTTACTTTATGACCAGCTTCCTTGTGGGGCAGCTTCTTAAACTTAATGACAGCCTTGGGGAGATGAATTGAGTCACCTAATATGGTTCATTTCTTAATAAAACAAGTTTAACTCTAATGATTTTCATGGTATTTTCTTCGGCTTAACTCTCAATGTAATCAATACGTCTCCAGGGTCTATTAAATTAACTTCCTTTGACTGGTTTGCAATCTATCATGTGACTACTCAAGGACGGAATGTGGCTATGAATTGATGCGCAGACATCCATGAATGTCTATCTCCATTGCCCTGTCTTGCTACTTTGTAATCTTTGAAGGCATCTCCTGGAGCAGAGAAATCCTTCTGCAGGTATGTAATTTTGGGTTGAACACACAGACACCACTGTATGTGCAACTTGATGAATATTGATTGTTACAATGTGGTGGATACAAGACATGAAACAGTAGTTCCCACAAAGACACTGTTTAGCAGTATCCAGAAATACACAGAGAGACATTGGAATACATTCTGCAGAATATGAGCACCTAAAACAAAGGAAAAAGTTAGTTAGCATCAAGATGCAGAGTACAGTGGAACCTCTATTAAGGGAAAACCTTCAGGACCAGGAGAAGTGTCCCTTTACAGTCAATGCACTTCATACATGAATGCACAACTCCAACTGTTTATCAATAAATTAGGTCATTCTTCGATTTTACATTCTACTAATTATTAATTTTGTTTTTAAGATTGATCTTTGAAAGGATTTCTTTCCCACATTGACCCACTCCTCAAAAGCAACTCTGAAATGATCATTGAATGGGGTTAGTTTCTAGAGAAACTGTGGTGCTGCGTCGGTGGGGGGATGAAACACGAGAATTTAGTTTTATCGACTGAGTCGATAAGGTAAATTGACCACCGTAAAAAGATTCAAATAGCTGACGTTTCGAGCGCTAGCCCTTCGTCGGAGCGAATCAAGGAATTGTGGGTAGTGTGTGGTTTTATATAGTAAGCGGTGGAGCTACGCTATTGGTGGAAATTTGGTGACGTGAAAAACAAATGTAGATTAGTTGAATGAAAAGCGTTCGTTGATTCCGTGGGGTTTGAGAGTGCCGATTTGAAAGATGATTTTTTTGTTCTAGGTTTTTACGGCTTTCTGTGTTACCCTGGTGTAGGGAAAGGCCGCAGATTGTCATGTGTTGTTTAGAATGGTTAGTAAGATTAAAATGGCGCGCGACTGGTTTGGATGCGTCTTTGTCATTTTTTTCAACGTCTCGGAGATGTTCACGAAAACGGTCGCCCAGTCTCCTCCCTGTTTCGCCAATGTATATCTTTTTGCAAAAAGTACATGTTATGCAGTAGATAACATTTACGGAGGTGCATGTAAAACGATCAGTGATTTTAATAGATCGTTTGGGTCCTGTTATTTTGTCCGCGTTGTGAATGAAAGGACAAGTGTTACATCGTGTGCGTGTGCATTTGAAAGTTCCCGGTACATCGTCAGATTTCAGTGCGCTTGTAACTAGAAAGTTGCCTATGTTTTTGTCACGTTTGAATGAAATTAGTGGGGGTTGTGAAAAAATTCTGCCAGTTTCGGGGTCGTTTTGGAGTAATTTGAAATTTTTTAAAATGATGCTTTTGACTGTGTTGTTGTGTGGGTGGAAAGTGAGGGTGAATGGAATTCTCTCGTTCTCTTCCATCTGTGGCATTTGTAGTGCTGATTGTCTGTCGATCTGTTGTGCACGTTGTTGGCCCGTATTAACAACAGAGTCAGGGTACCCACGTTTCTTGAAAAACTGGCACATTTCTTCTGATTTGTTGGAAAAATCAGAGTCATCACTACATAGACGTCGAAGTCTGAGAAATTGAGAATACGGAATGGCGTTTTTAACGTGCGATGGATGTGAGGATGAATGTAACAGATAACTGTGGGAATCTGTAGGTTTGTAGTGCACACTTGTGGATAAACTGTTACCGTTGATTGAAATATTACTGTCAAGAAAAGCGACTGAGGTTTCGGAAATTTCCCAGGTATATTTAAGAGCTGGATGAAAAGTATTGACAGAAGTTATGAATTGATTAAGTTCCTCTTTACTGGAAGAGGTAGCGCCAATGCAATCATCGATGTAGCGGCCGTAGAGTTCGGGTTTGGTTCCGTGGTACTGATTAAAAAATTTGTCTTCGATGTGGCCTACAAAAAGGTTAGCGTAGCTTGGTCCCATTTTGGTGCCCATGGCGACTCCATTTACTTGTTTGTAGTAGTTTTGGGAAAATGAAAAACAGTTAAGTGTCAAAACTAATTCGGCCAAGCGGAGCAGTGTTTCTGAGCTTGGGTTTTGAATGGAGCGCTGGTCGAAAAAATATTTTAGTGCTTGAAGTCCTTCGTCATTGGGGATGACGGTATATAAAGAGGTAATGTCCATAGTGAAAATTAATTTGTTTTCGCTGGGAAAACTGAAATCCCGGAAAATTTCGAGTGCGTGATTGGTGTCCTTAATGTACGAGGGTAGTGATTTGACAATGGGGGCCATGATTTTGTCTAAATAGCTAGAAATTAGTTCGGTAGGACAGCTACAAGCGGAAACAATTGGTCGGCCCGGATCTCGTCTGAAATGATTTCTCGTCTGAAATGATCAATTTGGTTTATTCGAAAATAAATCCTAATCTTTGAAGCTATTGGCGAAATTTTAGTCATCTAATTTAAGAATGGAATATACATGTAAAGAATGCAATCTTCATTATATGGGCTTTCATGCATGAAGTGCGTTGACTGTAACAGAGGTGATAATTACAAAGATTATAAGAGCATTTTGCTGGCCAGAACCAGGAGAAGTGTTCCCATAATAGAGGTGTCATGATAACGACAAAGATTACATGTATATGAGCATTTTGTCAGCCAGGATCTTATGAACGTACCTTCAATTTGCTCTTACAAAGATCCAGCGCTCGAAAAATCAGCTTTTGAATCTCTTTACAGTGGCCAATTCATCTTATCAACTCAGTTAATTAAACCAAATTTTCGTGTCTCACTGCCCCAATGGCGTAGCACCACAGATCCTTTAGAAACTAACCCGAGCTTTTCTTTTATACAATGTTGTTTTGGAAATGTTCAGACATTACATTTATTATTGCAAAGTTGGTAGCTGCAATGTATATTATTCAATATTGTACTACAATTAAAACTGCAATAAGCAGACACTACAACATTCCTCGAGGGTGTCCACTTAATAATTGTAACTCTAACAATGAAGGTCCGAGCAGAGAACTTTTCCAATCATTGCATCCAAGCATGAACGTGAGTACTATGACCAATATGGAGTCGGCAGGGGTAATTTGCAGAACGCCGAACGCCGAATGTCTGTCAGCGGTTAATCTTGTGAAACATGTGCTTCACCATGAAGTCTTGTACTACCAATAAAACAACATTTAACCTGTAATTCTAGTAACCTCAAACATATAATCGAATGTAAAAAAAAATGTAAAAAACAGTATATAGGGGAAACAAAACGCACGATTCGTGAACGCTTCACAGAACACAGACAAGAGACAAACAACCCACATCACGCCAACTCCACAGCAGCGGTCCGTACACATTTCAACTTACCAGGCCACTCTTCCGAAGACATGAGACTCATCCCGCCTGAACTGCAGCCTACCATCAATGCTTCCCGTCGAAAACACGCGAGGGAACACTTTACCACCAGAAGGCATTAGGAACGAACGCTGAACTCAGTTTTGTATCATACACTTTATATTATTTTTATCTTATGTTTACAAGTGCGCTGTCTACATGTCATGTATTAGCCATGTATTTTTCAAATTTTAGGAGCCGTTACAATGTTTTTATTTTTCAGTATAGCCCTGGCCCGAAAGTAACTAATGTGCGAGCGTGCGAGCGTGCGAGCCTGTGAGCCGGAGCCATTTTTTGCGAGCCTCGAGCTTCTTCTTGCGAGCCACTGTTTTTTTGCCATATGTGACCTCTCACGCGAAAACGATACTAACGGCTATCCGTTCGAGCCGTTCGTTTGCCGTTTATCAGTCGTAACTACAAGGATAACAGAGAATTCTTGGAAGCGCATGGTCTGTATTCAGGTTTCAAATTACCCTTTTGACATATGCAAATTTGGTACCGACAACTGACAAACTTAAAAGGGCTAAATTTGTTTTTCTGCCATATAACTTTCCCTGCAGTCTTTGAATTAGATTATTATGTTTAGTTTCATTCAAGATTTATTTAAACAATTAGTAAACATAGTTCAGAAAGAATTTTACACATGAATTTTGCGTGACTAATCACTATAAAGATCTATAAATGCACTTGGGACTCGGGGCCGCTTGTTTACATAAAAGAAAGCATGTTCATCATTCTCTGGCCTTCAAGTCAAAGCGACAAACAGATGGTTTCATCGTCCTTTCAATGTAATAAAGTACTCAGTAAAGGTAAACAATTAGCGTGCAATTTACTTAATTTAGCCGCGTTCACAGCCAGCCGTTCGAAATTTTTCTTCAGCCGTTCAGCCGTTCACAGCCAGCTGTCCGAAATAATTATTTTGCCGTTCAGGCGTTCACAGTCAGCCGTTCAAATTTTTTCTTCAGCCATTCATGGTAACCGTTTTAAAAACCTGGTTTTCATATGTCGGGAAAATCCCAGACGATAGGGGATTTCGCTGTTTCCCGACCGTCCGACATATGAAAACACTCAGACATCTATGATGTCCATCTGAGATGGTCAGGGACAAATTTCCCGACTATTTTCCCGACGCGTCCCAGATTTCTGCGATGATCGGCGATTTTGCTGACATATCCGCAAAATCTGGGACGATCGCGAACAGCATAATTCCCGATCGTCTGGGATTTTCCCGACATATGAAAACAACGGCTCGGTTACCCGTTTTTCATCCGTTCAATAGCCGTGCGTTTTGCCGTTCGAACGGGATATCCGTTAGTATCGTTTTCGCGTTAGATTGAGGTCACATATCTTTCCATTTTCTTTCATTTTACATTTTAACAAAGGAAACTTTCGTGGCTCGCAAGAAGAGGCTCGAGGCTCGCAAAAAATGGCTCGGGCTAGCAGGCTCGCACATTAGCCACCCCCCCACCCCCCCTGGCCCTGAGGAATACTAGTTCTATTAGTCGAAATATTGGCCATTTAACAAATCTGCCCTTTGCCGTAGTGCCAGCCTTGCATTCAGCTTTATATTTCAGTGAATTAACACTCGCTGATGTATGCGATGTATTCACCTTCACCTCCCGATTCATCGCTAAAACGAAGATAGAATGACAAATGTTATTAACTAGATAGAGCAGACTCCACAAAAGACGAATGTAATGCGAAGTGTCCTAAAACAATTGGGTAGTAAAAATATAAAGCTGAATGCAAGGCTGGCACTACGGCAACGGGCAGATTTATTATTAAGATGGCCAATATTTCGACTAATAGAACTAGTCTTCCTCAGGGCCAGGGCTATACTGAACATCGCCCGGAATGCCATTGTCTTTCGCGACATGTACTTACAGTGCCCAGTTTCTTGATGCGCAGCATAATTATTTGCACATACAGAACCAGTCGGTTGTATTTGCTCAACAGATTAAGCTTTGGGAATACTCTAGTCTCTAGTCTCTAGTCTCTTGGCAGGTTCAACTGCTGTCAATTACACGGTTTGATGCGTGAAGGTGTGATAAAGTTAACAATCGTGCTGTAATTAAAGGCGGGCCGCGCTCTTTTCAAAGCGTTTTGTCAACAAATTCGTGTGCGGCAAGATTTTTTTTTAAAATCTTTAGATTCGCAATGGTTAGAGCGCGATGGCAAAAACATTTTCCGCAGAACATGGGTTTCAGTTAAAAGCGTTGCCAAATAGCGAGCGCGATGCGCGGGTCACTCGCTTGTTCGTTACACTTTTTTACTCGCGCTCTTTACAGAACTTTAATATGGCGGACGACTGAAGAGGCTCGAAGACCGGAATTTTTTATCAAACTACCGCGTTTTAACATTGTTTAGATCGTTTTAAAGTTATTTTAAGTGCGTCGAATGTTTATAAAAGACGTGATGTCTTATTCTTCTCGCTCTTTACAGAGCGTTTTGTCAACAAATTCGTGTGCGGAAAGACTTTTATTTTGACTCGTTACATTCGCAATGGTCAGAGTACGATGGCAAAAACATTTTCCGCAGAACATGGTTTTCAGTTAAAAGCGTTGCCAAATAGCGAGCGTGAATCACGGGCCACTCGCTTGTACGTTGCGCTTTGTTTCTCGTGCTCTTTACAAAGCGTTTTGCAGTCCAGATCTAGACGCGCTCTTTTACTCGATCGGTTAACGTAGTTGAGACCTAGAGTACATTAACTGAGATTTTTAAAAATAATATAGGCCTTTCTATTTGCCGGACAATGAGAAATGTGAAATAAATTATGGCTTCTCTTTGCAATCCTAACTTGAACAAGCAAAAAGCAGGCGCCCGCCTCTCACGACTGAGGGAACATTGTTTGTGTTGAGATAATTATTCAAATTTGAATCCGTTTGCCGGTCTCGTGGGAGTTCGTAGGACATTTTTAGTTTACGGAACACCTTCTAGAAAATAGCGCTTTGATACTATTTCCTCGCATCGTATTAAATCCAAACTTCGCCAATCTTTTGTTTAGACACGAGGCTAACATTTCCAGGGTAAACCTCAGTTAGCAAGTCCTTTCTTAAAGAGAAAGACCATCCTGAATATCAATGCGGTGTTTTTTCCATACTGAAATCAGCGAACAATCGAATTTTAGAACGCGATTCGATAGTAGTTGTCCAAATTTTCAGGCAAATAAAAAGGGTCTTAAAAGATTCCTTAACACCTCTTCTGAAAAAGCCAGGGTGAACCTAACCGCCAAAGTACTTAGTTTATTGTTATGGAGTAAAACATACACCTTGTTTCGCCATTTTCCCCACTTTCTTTGTAATTTGGCTCTTTTGTCAGACGGAAGCTTTTCAAATTTAGCGCTCTGGACAGTAACAAGGTCCTGGATATGTCGCTGTATTCTCGGCGATGACACTTTGTGATGTCAGTCATGGAGTAGCTTGCACACCCCCAGGACACTTTGTGATGCCAGTCATGGAGTAGCGTGCACCACCCAAGGACACTTTGTGATGCCAGTCATGTAGTAGCGTGCACCCCTCCAGGACACTTTGTGATGCCAGTCATGGAGTAGCATGCAACCCCTAGTACACTTTGTGATGCCAGTCATGGAGTAGCGTGCACCCCCGAAGGACACTTTGTGATGACAGTCATGGAGTACCGTGCACCCGCCCAGGACACTTTGTGATGCCAGTCATGAAGTAGCGTGCACCCCCAGGACACTTTGTGATGACAGTCATGGAGTAGCGTGCACCCCCCAAGGACACTTTGTGATGACAGTCGTGTAGTAGCGTGCCACCCCCCCCAGGACACTTTGTGATCCCAGACATAGAGTAGTGTGCCACCCCCAGGACACTTTGTGATGCCAGTCATGGAGTAGCGAGGCATCGCCCGGAATGCCATTGTCTTTCGCGACATGTACTTACAGTGCCCAGTTTCTTGATGCATAGCATAATTATTTGCATATACAGAACCAGTCGGTTGTATTTGCTCAAAAGAATAAGCTTTGGGAATACTCTAGTCTCTAGTATTTTGGCAGATTCAACTGCTGTCGATTCAACTGCTGCACGGTTTGGTGCTCTTTTCAAAGCATTTTGTCAACAAATTCGTGTGCGGCAAGATTTTCATTTTGACTCGTTAGATTAGCAATGGTCAGAGTACGATGGCAAAATCTTTTTCCCGCAGAACATTGTTTTCAGTTAAAAGCTTTGCCAAATAGCGAGCGCGATGCGCGGGTCACTCGCTTGTTCGTTACGCTTTTTTACTCGCGTTCTTTACAGAACTCAGTTAATATGGCGGACGACTGAAGAGGCTCGAAGACCGGAATTTTTTATGAAACTATCCAGATCTAGACGCGCTCTTTAACTCGACCGGTTAACATAGTTCATACCTAGAGTATATTAACTGAGGTTTTAAAAAATAATATAGGCCTTTCTATTTGCCGGACAATGAGAAATGTGAAATAAATTATGGCTTCTCTTTGAAATCCTAACTTGAACAAGCAAAAAGCAAGCGCCCGCCTCTCACGACTGAGGGAACATTGTTTGTGTTGAGATAATTATTCAAATTTGAATCCGTTTGCCGGTCTTGTGGGAGTTCGTAGGAAGACATTTTGGAGTGCTTTTTTTAGTTTACGGAACACCTTCTAGAAAATAGCGCTTTGATACTATTTCCACGCATCGTATTAAATCCAAACTTCGCGAATCTTTTGTTTAGACACGAGGCTTACATTTCCAGGGTGAACCTTAGTTAGCAGGTCCTTTCTTGAAGAGAAAGACCATCCTGAATATCAATGCGGTGTATTTTCCATACTGAAATCAGCGAAAAAAGCGAATTTTAGAACGCGATTCGATAGAAGTTGTCCAAATCTCAGGGAAATAAAAAGGGTCTTAAATGATTCCTTAACACCTCTTCTGAAATAGCCAGGGTGAACCTAACCGCCGAAGTACTTAGTTTTTTGTTATGGAGTAAAACATACACCTTGTTTCGCCATTTTCCCCCATTTTCTTTGTAATTTGGCTCTTTTGTCAGACGGAAGCTTTTCAAATTTAGCGCTCTGGACCGTAAGAAGGTCCCGGATATGTCGCTGCATTCCCGGCTATGACACATGAGCCTGGTTTCCATATGATCATCCCGATCGTTCCAGTCGCCTCAAAAAATGTTCAAGCGATCGGGACGATTATATGGAAACACTTCCCGGACGATCGGAAACGATCCGGACGACCGCGATCGCTTGGATAGAACTGTGTTCTATCCGGACGATCGGGGCGATCGTGAAAAATCAGAAGCGATCAAATGGAAACACTCTCAGACGATCGGGACGATCGACGTCTATCCCAGAAAGCATCATTCTCGTCACCAGTTTTCGCACTTTCGAGCGAAGAATGCCTTGGAGTAAGCGAATTTTAACCAAACTCTTCACTTTTTATGGAAGAGGTACAAAAATACGAGTGCCTGTATAACAAATTTTCGAAAGAGTACAAAAACAAGTATACAAGATTGAATTGCTGGAGGAAAATCGGCTAAAATTTGACTTGGAAGCCGCTGAAGCCGAAAAGAAATATAAAAACATTTGGACCGCATTTAGTCGATACCTTATACGGCGCAAAATTGAAAGAATAAGCAGATTGCACGCATCTCGCGCCAAAGTTCTGTTATCGGGCTCAGGAATTTTGCTAGCGACCGTGAGCTCCCACTCTTTGGGACGATCGAGGCGATGATTTGGAAACCAGCGATCGCCCCAATCGTCCCAGTTTTTTTTTTCAAACGACTGGGACGATCGGGACGATCATATGGAAACCAGGCTTTAGTGATGCCAATCATGGAGTAGCATGCACCCCGCAGAACACTTTGTGATGCCAGTCATGGAGTAGCGTGCCACGCCCCAGGACACTTTGTGATGCCAGTCATGGAGTAGCGTGCAACCCCCTAGGACACTTTGTGATGACAGTCATGGAGTAGCGTGCCACCTCTCAGGACATTTTGTGATCCCAGACATGGAGTAGCGTGCCACCTCCCCAGGACACTTTGTGATGCCAGTCATGGAGTACCGTGCACCCGCCCAGGACACTTTGTGATGCCAGTCATGAAATAGCGTGCCACCCCCACCCCCCCCCCAGGACACTTTGTGATGACAGTCATGGAGTAGCGAGGCATACATACATATACATACAAACATATAACTTTATTTAAAGGGGCTATGTCACCATTTTTAGCGTTACTTTAAAAAGCCAAAAATACATCTTTATATCAGTGAAAACCCAAAAATAATGGTCCAGTTTTGTTTCAAATTATTCTACTAGTGCTCTAAGAGTAAAAATAAGTGTCTTGGGCTGCAGATGGCCAGGATGGAAATGGATTGTATCTTGAAAAAATTGGGCCAATTTTTTCAAGTTTATCGCCTGTGTCTTAGAAAATTCGCTAAAACTCCGATTATGGTTTATTTTCTCTGCTAAAATTCACTTGATATCTTCCTGTTAGTGTTCTTTAAGCATTTCGTGTACGACAAAGGTACTAAATTTTAATTTGGGACGGTTTTGACCCGAAAACCTCAAAATCACCATGACATGGCTCCTTTAAACTCGGTAAAATCATTCAGTATATCATCAGGCATTGCCCTGAATGCCATTGTCTTTCGCGACATGTACTTACAGTGCCTAGTTTCTTGATGCGCAGCATAATTATTTGCATGTACAGAACCAGTCGGTTGTATTTGCTCAACAGAATAAGCTTTGGTAATACTCTAGGCTCTAGTCTCTTGGCAGATTCACGAGAATTTAGTTTTATCGACTGAGTCGATAAGGTAAATTGACCACCGTAAAAAGATTCAAATAGCTGACGTTTCGAGCGCTAGCCCTTCGTCGGAGCGAATCAAGGAATTGTGGGTAGTGTGTGGTTTTATATAGTAAGCGGTGGAGCTACGCTATTGGTGGAAATTTGGTGACGTGAAAAACAAATGTAAATTAGTTGAATGAAAAGCGTTCGTTGATTCCGTGGGGTTTGAGAGTGCCGATTTGAAAGATGATTTTTTGTTCTAGGTTTTTACGGCTTTCTGTGTTACCCTGGTGTAGGGAAAGGCCGCAGATTGTCATGTGTTGTTTAGAATGGTTAGTAAGATTAAAATGGCGCGCGACTGGTTTGGATGCGTCTTTGTCATTTTTTTCAACGTCTCGGAGATGTTCACGAAAACGGTCGCCCAGTCTCCTCCCTGTTTCGCCAATGTATATCTTTTTGCAAAAAGTACATGTTATGCAGTGTTTGGCAGATTCAACTGCTGTCAATTACAGGGTTTGATGCGTGATGTAAGTCCCAAGGTGCGATAAAGTTAACAATCGTGCTGTAATTAAAGCCGCTCTTTTCAAAGCATTTTGTCAACAAATTCGTGTGGGGCAAGATCTTCATTTTGACTCGTTAGATTCGCAATGGTCAGAGTACGATGGCAAAAACATTTTCCGCAGAACATGGTTTTCAGTTAAAAGCTTTGCCAAATAGCGAGCGCGATGCGCGGGTCACTCGCTTGTTCGTTACGCTTTTTTACTCGCGCTCTTTACAGAACTTTAATATGGCGGACGACTGAAGAGGCTCAAAGACCGAAATTTTTTATCAAACTATCGCGTTTTAACATTGGTTAGATCGTTTTAAAGTTATTTTAAGTGCGTGGAATGTCTATAAAAGACGTGGTGTCCTATTCTTCTCGCTCTTTACAGAGCGTTTTGTCAACAAATTCGTGTGCGGCAAGATTTTAATTTTGACTCGTTAGATTCGCAATGGTCAGAGTACGATGGCAAAAACATTTTTCGCAAAAAAAAAAAAAAAAAAAAAAAAAAAAAAAAAAAAAACATTTTTCGCAGAACATGGTTTTCAAATAGAGAGCGTGAATCACGGGTCACTCGCTTGTACGTTGCGCTTTGTTTCTCGTGCTCTTTACAAAGCGTTTTGCAGTCCAGATCTAGACGCGCTCTTTTACTCGATCGGTTAACGTAGTTCAGACCTAGAGTATATTACCTGAGGTTTTAAAAAAAATAGGCCTTTCTATTTGCCGGACAATGAGAAATGTGAAATAAATGATGGCTTCTCTTTGAAATCCTAACTTGAAAAAGCAAAAAGCAAGCGCCGTTTGTGTTAAGATAATTATTCAAATTTGCCGTTTGCCGGTCTCGTGGGAGTTTGTAGGAAGACATTTTGGAGCGCCATTTTTAGTTTACGGAACACCTTCTAGAAAATAGCGCTTTGATACTATTTCCACGCATCGTATTAAATCCAAACTTCGCCAATCTTTTGTTTAGACACGAGGCTAACATTTCCAGGGTGAACCTTAGTTAGCAAGTCCTTTCTTGAAGAGAAAGACCATCCTGAATATCAATGCCGTGTTTTTTCCATACTGAAACCAGCGAAAAAACCGAATTTTAGAACGCGATTCGATAGTAGTTGTCCAAATCTCAGGCAAATAAAAAGGGTCTTAAATGATTCCTTAACACTTCTTCTGGAAAAGCCAGGGTGAACCTAACCGCCAAAGTACTTAGTTTTTTTGTTATGGAGTAAAACATACACCTTGTTTCGCCATTTCCCCCAATTTTCTTTGTAATTTGGCTCTTTTGTCAGACGGAAGCTTTTCAAATTTAGCGCTCTGGACAGTAAGAATGTCCCGGATATGTCGCTGTATTCTCGGCGATGAGAAAACATTGTAACGGCTCCTAAAATTTGAAAAATACATGGTTATAAATGACTGGCTAATACATGACATAAAGACAGCGCACTTGTAAACATAAGATAAAAATAATATATAGTGTATGAGTTCAGCGTTCGTTCCTTCGGTTAATGCCTTCTGGTGATAAAGTGTTCCCTCATGAATTAAAAAGGCCTCGCGTGCTTTTCGACGGGAAGCATTGATGGTAGGCTGCAGTTCAGGCGGGATGAGTCTCATGTCCGCGGAAGAGTGACCTGGTAAGTTGAAATATGTAGGGACCGCTGCTGTGGAGTTGGCGTGATGTGGGTTGTTTGTCCCTTGTCTGTGTTCTGTGTTCGTGAAGTGTTCACGAATCGTGCGTTTGGTTTCCCCTATGTACTGTTTTTTTTTTTTTACATTTTTTACCAGTTCGATCATATATGTAAGGTTACTAGAATTACAGGTTAAATGTTGTTTTATTGGTAGTACAAGACTTTATATACCTGCTCGAAATAACAATTCGCTCCGCCATGGTGAAGCACATGTTTCACAAGATAAACCGCTGACAGACGTTCGGCGTTCTGCGTTCGGCATTCAGCGTTCGGCAAATTACCCCTGCCGATATGGAGTTGCTTTCTTGAACCTGTTTATAATAAATTTGAAAAAAAAGAACCACAACAAAAGTATTTTACCTGTTCTTTTTTACAGCAATCCCGGCACATTCCTTTAAGGAAGGGACAGCTAATTTGCTAACAAAGTTCCAGTTGAGTTGATGAAGAAATGGATTTCCAGACACGTCAATTGATTCCAGTCTTAGTGTAGATAAACTGTAGGGCAAAACTGTGAGTTGATTGTGACTTGCACTAAGAAAGCGTAAACTTGAAAGCTTTCCAATATTTACTGGCAGCATATGAATTTGGTTTCTATCAAGTTTGAGATGAACAAGGTTTTTGAAGTTGCAGAAAGCCACAGGTAACAGCTTGATTTCATTTTGGCTGAGATCCAAGAACCTCAAAGATGATGTTAAAATGCCATTACATAATGCAGCTGGAAATTCTCTAATTCTGTTGCCATGGAAATTAAGTTGAGACAATGTTGAAAATCTTGCCATTCTGCAAGGAATCTCCTTTATTTGGTTTCCAGCAAGGTTTAAACATGTCAAACCTCTGATTTGTAAGATGCGTGCTTCAATCCGCAGTAGTCCACAATCGCTAATGGATAGCTTACTCAGTGTACTTGGAAATGGTTTTCCAAGAGGATAATCACTGCGCCTTGTGATCACCATTTCAGTTTTGGGTTTCTCAATTTCCGATGCCTTTGCAGGAGTCAGACCTGACAGTTTGACCTTTTGCAGTTCTTTGTCGCCAAGTTTAAGAGTGGACAGGAATGATTTAAGGCACAATGGATCAGCCTGCAAAGAAAAATTAATATCCAAGTTAAGAATTAATATTGTATTTCTTTCAGGTCATGTGTACGCCTTGTTCTCATACCCCTATTACTGAAAATCTTCCATCCAAAACGCCAAAACCCAGTTGTTTTAGGGGAGTCGCTGGATGGGTAGGCATGACACTCCTATATTACAGCTTGTGTAAACACAATACAGGGGAGGTCAGTGATTAATTTTGATGCCTGATTTCCAGGTTTCCCTGGTTTTCTTAGGTATTAAAGAAACCTTGTTCCACAGTCCTGGCAACAAAATGCTGGGGGTAACCCTTGCACAGGGAACCCAGGCTAAGCGTCCTCAAAGATAAAAATATAAGGATTTATTTTTTAGGTGAAGTCAAACCAGAAAACCAAAACTCACTAAAATGTCATTCAGCAGCCATCAAGAAACAACGGATAGGTATCATTAATAAGGTTTGATCACTTAAGGACGTTCGCGCGAAAATCTTCTAACATTGATTTTTTTATAAAACTTTTGCTGCAGTTAGGCAATGAGTTACTCGTATCAGAAATGCAAAAAAAATGGGGGGTCACCGACTTCGTTTCGGTGATAAGATATCTGAAAGGTGACCCTAATTTCGAAAAATCGGTCTACCCAACTCGATATGGCCCCAATGTCTGTTAGTCCAAAAATATTGTTAATGAATCTCTAAAATGCAATTTTCTGTGCCAAATTTTGTACGAGTGGGTCTATTAAGCAAATTCGTTCAACTGGTAACGTTCTTTAGAGGAAATCTAATCTGTAAACGACAGTATTTGCAAACTCTGACAGCCGCAAGTTGCGAGGATTCGATGTCGCGCGGGCAGAAAAATGGAAAAAATTTGAACTTCCTACATTGATTTTTTGTTCATTTTTTTACAATCTGTCGAGAATTGGCAAAGAAAATTATCTATCAAAAAAAAATTGGGGGTCACCGACCATCCAAGCGAGTTAAATCTAAGCAAAGTTAACAAAACGGCTACCAGCCCTTCATGTGCTTAGATTTCTTCTCTTGCGCGCACGCTCGTGCATGACGTAGCATGCATGGCGTTGCGACATGAATTGCGTGCGCAGCAAGGATGCGCATAAACAATTAGCGCGAACGTCCTTAAATGGTTGTTTATTTATAATTTTGATATTTTATTAAACTCAGGATAAATCCTATGCAAATCCTTATATTTTGTTGTAGAGGATTCCTGTTGTGAGCCTGGGCTCCCTGTGATCCAGGGCCTAGTTAAAAGGACACTGTCAAGAGGGCACATGCGCCAGTTTCTCGAATAAAAACTTGAAAAGTTTAGCCTAAATTTTTCAAGTTGAAGTGTCAATTTCAAAAAGGCATGGAGCAGTGGCGACGGCCACAGTGGAAAACGAAGAAACTCAACACCAATTTTGAAATTGACACTTCAACTTGGAATATTTAGGATAAAAGTTTCAAGTTTTTAATTCAAGAATCTGGTGCATGCACAGGGCAAAAAACTTCCACTCGTCCGCTCGTCTGAGACGAGTACTTTTTGATCTCGGACGAGTGGATTTCCAACAGCACTTGTCCGACTAGACGAGTACAATTTACCAGGAGAAATTTGTCTCGTTTTTCACTGAGTTCTAAGTTTCCCAAGCATCTCTGTACTTCGTAAACTAGACCTGGTTTCTGCGAATTTCTGTTTCTTTTTACTCTTAAACTTAACGTTTTCCGACCGTGCAAATTTCTTGAGCAAATGTTACTTAGCCTGGTTACTACAAACTGTAACTATAGGATAACCAAGATGGCCACTTGTTTTCAGACTCTTTTCTTTGGCTTCAAATTCGTTTGTCTTCGGTGTTCCTTCATTGCTAACAGCTTCAAAATGTCCAACAAAGATAGGGAGCACTGTTTCGACACAGGTATTTTGACAATTTGAGGCTAAATTTTACAATTTATAACGCTCATGTTTGTACATTAATATTATTACGAGAATACGTGTTTCATGCGGATACTTATTCTTCAATTTGATTTTTTGTCTCGGAGACACTCTGGCAGATCTGTTAGAGAAACAAGACTCACTTTTCTACACCATCTAAAGTTAAAGAATTATGTTTGCTCCACGTTGTACACCTCAAATAAATTCTTGGTTTGCAACCACGTGACAAGGCGGCCATGTTGGTGGTCAATACAATACATTTTTTTTTGCAGAATTTGCATGAAAATAGAGTTAAGTTCCCAGCGGAGAGAAACGGTTTTGTTCTTGACCACCAACATGGCCGCCATGACGTCACATGCAAACCAGCAATAGAATGTATAATTTCAAGGTTCAAAACGTCTGGTCAACGTATATCACCAGAAAGTATAAACTATTGCAGAAGTTCCCGCAGGTAAGCCGCACCCGCAGTTTTGAGCAAAAAGTTTTGGGTAAATGTAGCTTATAGGCCAGTGTTTGCAATACATTGTAAATTTGTTTTACCGCTATATATATTTTTTAATTTTTTCATTTTTGGATGAGTGAATTTCACTTTCGGACAATCAAAATTTGAGTGGCACTTGGCCAATGGACAAGTGGAAAAGAAAAAAAGTTTTTTGGCCTGATGCACCCTAGTGACAGTGTCCCTTAAATTTAGAAACCGAGTCAAGATCTGGCTGTGTGGGTCGCCTGTGATTTGACCTAACTTACAAAACAAGCAACATTTTGATTTCAAAATATTTCTGCCATCTTCCCAGAATGTGAATTGCCATTTATAGCCTTAGATGGAATACTTCTACTGTACTATACAAAGGTTATGGCTCCGTCAATTCCAAGCCCGCTCATCCCCCTCCCGGGCATTTGTCGGGCATTTTTTACCTTTTCTTTCCCAAGGGTGGGGCATTTGCTAAAATAGGTCAGCCGGGGGGTGGGGCATTGTCAAAACAAAGTTATCTTTTGGATATTAAAATTCGTACATGCTTCGTTGTTTATTTTTAATTTTCTGATTGCCCCCAATATAAAAAAATAAGAACTGAGTTGATAAATGTCGTTTGAGTCCTGCACTTTTTAAGTGAAAATATTAAAGTTTCACACAATTTTCAAAACAGGCTGCCTATTGCCTTACCTTTCAAGTGCCACAGAAGATAATATCTATATCACGGCAAATTTTCAATTTTTGTTGACGTCTTATTTGCCAACATTTGTGGCCTTGGTATCTTTCCATCATGATATGTCGCAACAGAAGAATCTGGCTATTTAAAAATTCAATAGCAACTTCACTTGAAAAAGCGTTTCAATCAACGGCGACCTTACCGTGTAAATGGATTGAACGTAAGCATAATTTTAATCAAAATTAATAACATTAACAAAACAACGAGAATCGACAGGAAATTGTTGTAGTCACAAGTTTTGCAGAAACATAACACAAATCATTAGAACGAACGAGGGATCGGATATAAGTAATACAGAGGTAGAACGAAAGAATTCCTAGCATGAATAAAGATCCATTTATTTGTGAGCAATTATTGCTGCCATCAATAATCATTAAAATAAAAATTTTGATTTTGTCCCATGGGTCGGGCATTTGCACTCTTTCAGATGCCCCACCGTGGGGATTTGTACATATAAGCTGACCCCACCGTGGGGCATTTGCAACTTTTAAAAAAAAAAAAGACAAATGCCCGACAAATGCCCGGGGGGGGGGGGGGGGGGGGGGATGAGCGGGCTTGGAATTGACGGAGCCATTATGGCCAGGTTTATGTACCAGTCAATTCCAAGACCGCCCATCCCCCCCCCCCCTGGGCAAACCCCCGGGCATTTGACTTTTTTAGAAAAAAAATGTCAAATGCCCCACTATGTGGGCAGTTTATACGGTCAAATGCCCCACCGGGCAGGGCTTCACAGAGCGTCAAATGCTCCACCGTCCGGGCAAGGAGGGATTAAAGTAACTAGTTACAGTGGATTTCAGCTTACTTTGGCCGTGCCAGTTGCCAAGTTCGTTGGGAAATTTGATACTATGTTAACCTCTCGTCAAATGCCCGGGGTATGCCCGGGGGGGGGGATGGGCGGTCTTGGAATTGACTGGTACATTAGATCTAAGAATAGGTTGTGGTCCTTGGGTGCGTGCCCTTGAAATTTGTGGAGTACCTCCCTCTCACCCAAAGCAATTTAGTTAAGAAATACAGCAATTACCTTATCAATAAACAAATCGTGTGGAGGCTCCTTTAAACGAATTGTTGCTTTTCCTTTTTCAAGAAACTTGGAGAAGACTTGCTGAAGATTTTCTTTGACCTGGAATCGAACAAAATACAAATGAATCATTTAATAAAGCTGAACTTTCAAAAGACAATTTTGTCATTTTTACTTCCATTAAAGGCGTGATAATTGCTAGGGTGTTTTGCACAAACCTTGTATTTTGTCCCCGTTCTCTCCTTAGCAGTGCAAACCAAAAGGAAGACAGTCTTTTCCGCCATCGCGCCAACAAGTTTTGAAGATTCTTTGCGTCCAATCGCCAAAGAAGCGCGTGCAGGTTTGTTTGAGCTTCGCTTGCTAAGCGAAGGAGCTAGTCGATTTACAATTGAAACTTCGCAATTTAGGCGCATTTTGCTGTCTCATTGAGCACTAAAAAGTGAACTTTTGAACATAGTTTACCTTTGTTGCCGCCATAGTTTGATTGTACTCACGTGATCAATTCGATCCAATCCTTGACGGAGAATTATCCTTGAGCCCGCGATACCAAAGCGAAAAGGAGTTGTCTTGTAAATTGATTGTAAAATTGATTTGCTGCGAAAATCTTTATAGTAGAGAGTTTTTACTACATTTTCACTATAAAATAGAGGGAAATGGCAGGTATTTCGACGCCAAGTACCGTGTCTGTTCAGATTACAAGCTCAATGACTTCTTTTACATCAGAGAAAAGGCTACAAAGAAGCGAAACGATCTCTACTTTAAAGGTACTTGTATTTTATTGTTTAAATTTTGTGATTTTCTTTCTAGTTATTTTTTTTATGGATATCTGTCATCCTAATATTTTTTATTGAACTTTATTTAATCGATCACTTGCCTAGCAGACTGTCTGAATATCTATCAAGAGAATGACATGACAGCAGTATTAAAATTAATTAAGCTTAATGATCTCTAGGCCAAACATTTCTACAGTGTAGTCGATGAATCAATCAATCGAACATCCAATCAATCAGTCAATACAATACAATATCCTTTATTAGTTTTCTTAAATGGGATCTTCCAAACTAATTTACAATAAATAAAATGTAGAAATAGAAATTACAATAATGGAATGACTTATAAAACAAATACAATACTATTACAAAGATATGAATGATTCAGTGAATGAATCAATGAATCAATCAATGAATCAATCAATGAACAAACTTGAATGAATAAATGAAATAACTAGTCAGTCAGTCAGTTGGCCTATGTGTAGCCATACCAACCCCCCTAAAAAAAAATGGGAGGAAGGGTTAATTTGAGCACTAGCCCTTTGTCCAAGTAAATCGAAACATCTCAGTTGAAAAAAAAAAAAAATTTTTGCTAGTCAATCAGTCAGTCAGTCAGTCAGTCAGTCAGTCATTCAATCAATCAATCAATCAATCAGTCAGTCAGTCAGTCAGTCAGTCAGTCAGTCAGTCAAATGAATAAAATGTAATGAAACAAAAAAAAAATTTCAAACTGAGTTGATTAGGTAGATTGGCCGCGGTCAAAAGAAAACTGACATTTCGAGCACCAGCCCCCTATCAGAGTGAATTGAAACATCAAAGATCAAAGTTTTGGGAGTCAGTCAGTTTATCTTTCAATCAATCTATCAATGTTATTACTCTCAGTCATTCATTCATTCATTCATTTACAGTACTAGACAGTCAGTCAAACCTGGCAGTCAATTTTTCTTTCAATCAATCAATAATATTGATCAATTGGTCAATTAATCAATCACTCAAACTTACTTTTTTGTTTTAGGGAAAACTAGAATTAATAACTGGATGTTCAGCAGTGACAATGGAAGTGCAGTTACTGGACAGAGAAGGGAAGCTTTTGTGTGTCCTCAACAATGAAGATGCATTACTGGGTGCTTATCCAGTTGATGACAACATGAGATTACATGTATGTTTACAGGGATATCATTATATTAACTATTAATGTTACAAAGTGACAAGTGATAATTTTTTTGTTGAATCCATCTCAAGGTTGTGGACAAAGATCCTACAAAAAAGGCAGGACAGTTTGAAGATTTATCAGCTGTAGAAAAATATGAGATGGACACAGAGGACTATGCAAAGAGAACTGGTAAGTCACAAACTTTAACTCACTTTAACAGCTTGTGCAAATACATGGTTTGATGTGTAGGTGCAGCAGACCGATGTTGATTAGCATGTCAGTGGCTTGAGTCCTCGTTTTTGTCATTGATAGTACTGTTTGTTAGATGAGAACTTTACTTAGCATTGTCTCTCTCCACCCAGGTGTATAAATTGGCACCAGCGAGTCATAGACAACTCCTGACAAATTGCTGGGGCACAAACGTAACCCTACAAATTAAAATAACAATAGACTAGCATCCTATCTAGAGGGGAGTAACTAACTACCATTGGCGGATCCAGGGAATTTATAGGTCGGGGGCGGGGGTGAAAATGTTTAAGAGACTGCGACCTTAGAAGTCCAATATACTGACCACTTGGCTTCCATGTGTTCACCTCTCTATAGATGGGATTCATTGATATTTCTTATTAATTTATTAGTATAGACTGGTAATGCATTGATTGGACATGCAAATGTAGACATTACATACATACCTTTTCCTTTCATGCATAAAACACCATCACAAGAAAAGGTTCTTTTTTGAAATAATTTTGCTCTGACCTGTAGATTCAGTCAGAGCCTTCAAAGAGAGAAAAAAGCTTGGCCAGTTTAAAGAGAAAACTCCAGAGGAGATCCAGCAAGAGAAAGAAAGAGCACAAAAAGAAGAGGAAACTGCTAATGCAATCACTGTTGGATCTCGCTGCGAGGTCACTGTTGCTAATGCCCCACCCAGGAGGGGTGTGGTTATGTTTGTAGGTATGTACATATAAGGTCAGGGCTGCTGTTAAGCTCAATAGCAGTCACATGGTTGTAGGCTGGAGGTACATGAAAGGGTAGGGATTTCATGAGTTGAAGTATGTGAAAGGGTAGGGATTTCAGGAGTTGAAGTGTATGAAAGGGTAGGGATTTCACGAAGTATAGGAAAGGGTAGGGAAAAAACAAGTTGAAGTATAAAAAGGGTCTAGGGAAAACTGCCATTTAAGGGGGGAGAAACTTAACTACAGTTTTGGAGTCGTTGCTAGGGACATTATTTCATGGTTAGCATTTCTCACGTGTCATAAACTGCTAATGTGGTGGGAACTATGAAACTGAACACAAGACATCACTAGATCGACATTGCACATGCGTAACTAGTGCCAGTCCCCAACCGCGCATAAGAATGAAAAAGCGTAAAAACTCAAAGGAAACGAGATAGAAATCTTTTTTTTTTGCCGAATCATAAGCAATTCAACCTTTTTAAAAATCTGTAGCATGGAATTACCGTTAGGCGAAAAAACAGGAAAGTTATTAAAGAAAATGTATCAAAATACACCTTTATGACGTCATAGCTTTTTCAATTACGTGAATTTTAACAAATCCATGCTACAGATTTTTTATTAGGATGTTCTTAAGCCGTTGACATTGGTTTTATTGGAAAAAAATGTAAGATGTTTGAGTTTTAAGGGTTTTTATGTTCTGGTCACGTGACTTACCAAATATGGCTGTGACTTATGAAATTTAATGGTACCATTAACAGAATGAACGTGACCAAACATCATAGCCGAGGAAGTAAAGAAACTCATTATATGACGTTTGGAACTCTTCCATAGCAACCACCTTGTAGTTAAGTTTCTCCCCCCTTAAGTATTATAAAAAGGGCCATTCATAATATATATCAAACAGACGCATGTTTCAGATTTGGTTTCTTTGTCCTACACTTGTGACATGAAATTATGATGTTGATATGCAACTTATTAAAGGTTTAATTGTGTTAGGGGAGGGCACAAAAGAGCAAGAAACTTAGTTAACAAAACTTGAAATTGTTCTGGCCGAACCAACACTCAGGGTTTTGAAATAACTGAGGGAAAGGTGCTGTCTTTGCTATCAAATGACATCTGCAAATGGTTAGACCTTCCAAGGCTCGGATGACCACATAGAAATGGCAGCCATTGTCTCCGACGAGGGTGTAAAAGAACCACTGAGGACATAACAATACCCTGGCTGTGACCACCCACAGTGCCATACATTGTTCATTCATGGGTGGGGTGGGGGAGATGAGATCAACAATGGACTGATAGTGGTTGCCTGAGGCGCCTTCCTAAGCTGACGTGACACGTCTGATCTCATTCTCATAAGTGTATGTAAAGCACCTTAGGACATGTGATATGTGCGCTATATATTAAAGTGCCTATCACCCTTAGAAAGTTATTTTCAGAATCAACTCTATGTACATTGAATAGTTGAATGGTAAAATATTTCTAGTATTGAACGTCGTGTTAGTGAGTTATAGAGATTTGAATTTACAAAATGCTAATTAGATGACGTCAACCCGGGAATCATTTATTATACAAAGTTCTACTTGTTTTCACCTCCAAGTGATATTTTTTACGAATCAATTGACTATCCGCAGTTTATTTTAAGTATTTTTTAAATTAATTATCCTCAAACTGTAAACTGCGCATTGTAAATTGGCGTAGAAATAATGGCAAATTCCCGGGTTGACGTCATCTAATTAGCATTTTGTAAATTCAAATCTCTATAACTCACAAACGCCACGTTCAAAACAAGAAATATTTTACCATTCAACTATTCAATGTACATAGAGTTGATTCTGAAAATAACTTTCTAGGGGTGATGGGCACTTTAAGTCTCTTCCTTCTTTTTTATTCCAGGGCAAACAGACTTCAAACCAGGCTGGTGGGTTGGTGTTAAGTATGACGAACCTTTTGGTAAAAATGATGGCAGGTAACCAGACCATTCCTTATTGCACTAAAAAAATCTTGTTTTGTATCAGGGTAATGACATGACCTGTCTGGCCCCATTGACTGAAAAAAAATCTTGTTTTGTATCAGGGTAATGACATGACCTGTCTGGCCCCATTGACTGAAACTTGCGGCACTTACCAGCTAAACTAGCCAGCTAGGCGGGTCAATTGATAAATGGTATCAAATGGGATTATTTTTTCGAACTTTTTTCCAGACCGATCAATTGTAAATATCATACACAAATTTGATGGACTCAAAAAACAGGTCTTCAAAATGGTGGATTCTGTTTATGAACGGACCAGTCTGGCTGGCTGCGATCGCTACAATCGCTGGAGAGTGGTTTCCATATGATCACTACAATCGTTGAACATTTTTCTTTTATTGATCACAGCGATCGTACATAGCATATGAAAGCCAGGCTTAAATAAACAATATCTTTAGAATATGTTGATTGAAGTGATGTTGTTTTGTATCTCTCTTTTAGTGTTGCTGGAAAGCGTTATTTCACATGCCCAGCAAAGTATGGTGGATTTATTAAACCCAAGGATGTCACTGTTGGAGATTTCCCAGAGGAAGATTTGGGATTTGAAGATGATGAAATGTGAAAAAATATAACTTGAGGATGTTATGATGGATAAATATTAAGAGTGGTAGTTCTCTTGATCGGCTATTTATTGTTAAGTTTTTATATTTGGTATTTTGAGTTAAAAACAGAACGAAAAAAAATAACTATGAATTTTAGAGAAAGAAAAGAGAAAGTGAAAGTTAGAACGGTTGTTTATATCCCCCCCCCCCCCCCCCCCACTAAAATTACAGTTGAAGTTCTAATAATTATTATGGTCACCAAAGGGAAGTCTAGGTCTAGGGAGGTCCACAAGTTTATCAGTCTTTGACTGCAATGTGTTTTAACCTCGTTAAATAAAGTTTTTAATTATTATTATCATTAGTAATAGTAATTGGACTGAGTGGAGTACAATTCAGGCAGTAATCAGGCGAGTAATTTCAAATCGTGAGGACAATTTGAAATTACGAGCACGATTACCCCTGAATTGTACGACACAAAGTTCAATTACTATTTAATCGCATTAATAACAAATATCGAGATTTAAAAGTCTGTGGTCTTTTTTGTACTGAAAACGCCTAATATCAGTTTGAAAGTAGCAAAAAAGAACCCATTGAAGTGCAACTGATTGACGCGCGCACAACGTAGGTGTCCAATTACAGCTATCCAATTACAAAAAGTTGTAATAGGCCATTTCCGAGTTCCGTTACGCCTCGTTGTCAAAGCGAGGCTAGGTGCACAACCTTTCATATGAAAATGAGTTTTCATTCACATGCAAATGAAACTCATTTTCATATGAAAGGTTTTGCACCTAGCCTCGCTTTGATAGAGAGGCTAAAGGTAACTCGGAAATGGCCTATTGGATAGCTGTAATTGGACACCCATGTGACCGTGCGCCAATTGCGTAAGAAATAGGCGCGCGGATGACCAATCACAATTGAGAAGTTTGTTATTGATACGATTCAGAATTGTGTGACCATATGTAGCTGTCTATGTTATAGCCTGCTAGCAGTCCCTCTCTGGATAGTTGAGCGGGAGAACAAATACGCGATCGGCGATCAGAGCGGCGAGCGAAAGTAATTCGTGATAAGCTCGCCCCCTCGATTGACTGAAAAGAGACAGCTTTAGAACAGTCTATCTATGTTACAGAGGTAAAGCTTGTCTGAATGTTGGTCTCTCTGGGCCCAAGTGAAATGTTGTATCATTATTTTACTCAAAAGAACACTGCTGCACTTATTAAATCTTTCAACTTTCTAGTGTGGCGCTTATTTGGGGGTGGTGCTTATTAAAAATTCATTTAACACACAAATAAAAATTATGTTTTTGGGTGAAACTTAAAAAAATTCTAAAAGAAGGAAAGAAAAGCATGAATTAAAGGGGCACTATCACGAGGGCGCATGCGCCAGTTTCTCGAATGGAAACTTGAAAAGTTTAGCCTAAATTTTTCAAGTTGAAGTGTCAATTTCAAGAATGGCGTTGGGTTTTTTTGTTTTCGACATCATTTTGAAATTGACACTTCAAAACACCCCTTTATACTTGGTCATTTCTGTCTACTACTCCATTTATGTCGCATTTTGGGAGGGCTGCGCAAATGATTCGAACCAGTGCTGTGTTGTTTTTAGAAGGTGCATATAAAAACAACTGTACTATTTTGCTGAAGGATTGTGCCTGTCAAAATATTCCACCTTTTTATTTTATTTTTACTTTTTTGTCAAGTGGCAATGGATCACATGCAGTTCAACTGGTCAATACCAGCTATTGCAGGAAAATTTGCAACAGTAATTAGTGGTGTTGCTCCTGATTGATTTAATAAAACACTGATTGGAGCAATAATGCTGCATAACTTGTTTGGACCAATTATTGTAAGTACATCAATCCAAAGTAAGATAAGATGACTATTGTAGTTAAACCTTTAGACTTGGTTGAACATTACTGATATATTTTCACACAAAACAATCTTTACATTGTAGAAACCTTCACTATAAACCAATCAACACTCTTATAATCCTGAAAAAAAAAAATCTGGAAGCACGAATAAAGAATGTTATAATCAGGGGTTTCAATAAAATTTGAAGTAGGCAGGGCGTTTGAGTAGAGTAACCGACTGTATCAACAAGTTTTAAAAGATTTTTTTTATATTTCTTCAATTTGGTGGGGAAAATAGTCGACTTCTCCAGGCGAAAAAGCCAACGGTTTTCGTGGGCCGTCGGTGCTTATTGAAAGCGCTGTATAATTATTTTTAGTTTTATCAAAATCTTTGTAATTTTTCAGTTTTTGAAAGCCGATTTCCTGGAGAATATTTGACACATTAAACTAATGTTTACACTGATTACCAAGTGTGGCCATGTGCTTTCAGTTTATGTTTCTATTTATAAGTAGTTTATTGTTTGATTTCTGTGAATGAAGCAAAATGTAAACAATGATGTCAACAAAGATTCCCCTATATCTAGGTCTCTATGGCATAAAAGGAGTTTAACTGTCTGAAATGGGGTGTTTTGCCTCTTGGCCTAAGTGCACATCATGTAAAGCCCATGCCAAAGATATGCCAAGATGCTTAAGGATAATGCCAAGTGAATATGAAACAATGTAAGGTTAAGCCCATGGATTGGTTTTAATTATTTTTTCCATTGAAGTCAAAGAATTGAAGAGTAACTTTAAAATGGGCGACCCTGAAGCGATGTCTGTGATTGTCGACCCCAAACGATGTCTGTGATTGGCGAACGATACAACTGATATATCACTTGAACAATGCCCCTATCCTAAACAGGGGCTTTAATAAAATTAAGAGCAAGTGACAATATTTATAAAATAGACGGCAGTGGCAACCAAGGGGCCATTTAAGGCCCCCTTCCTCTAGGAAATCTAGGAACTCGGAAATGGCATTTCCAGCATTCTGGGCATCAACTTTAGTGAAATTAATCGAAAAGTAGGCAGCAATAATTTAGGAAGTAGCCGGCGGAATTCGCCGGTTGCCGGCTTCTAATGAAACCTCAGCCTTAACCCTATCCCATTGGTTTCTTAGCGAATCACAGACATCGTTTGGACAAGTGCTGGACTACCCTTTAAAATGACCAAAACATCTTAGCATAACATAAATATGCATTGTGTGAAATGAGATTGTCTAGATAACTGAATGATGTAATACACTAGGGAATTAGAAAAAAAAGTTTACATCTGAGTGATTGGTTCAAAATTTACATAATTGTCCCCATATACTATATCTGGTTCAACACTTTGTGTATTCCAAGATAAAAAGGCACAGATTCACAACAAAGATCTTCGGCATAACCTATATGGAATGCAGCCTGGGGTCAATTCAACAAAACGTTTACAAGTGTAGTTTTTAACCTCTGAAACAATGGCTACACTTGTAAATTACACTTGTAAAAGTTTTATTGAATTGACCCCTGAACTCCTTTCTTATGGTTTAGTTTTTTGGCGTAAAAGGGGGAATATTTTAGGTGTTACGTCTGAAAATAAGGCCAGGTACATGTATCAATGACAAATTATACCTTCTGGTCTAAATTTGGATTAAGATTTCAACCTTCCAGGTTGAGTACAGAGCCGGTACACAACCAAAGATACAGACCACTATCTCTGCCGTGCCTTAGCACTTTCAAGTTTCCAGTTGTTTTAAAAACAAGTTATTGGCATGTCCTCCTAGCATTCCACTCCAAACTTGTCAAAGTTCCTTGTAATCACGCCCAGTTGCAAATGAACCGTTCCCATAGCAATTGTCCTTAGTTTATATCTGTCTGCACCAGTGTAAATAGCGTCTGAAGTTTTGAGCTGAGGAGCTCCGCCAACAAAAAAGCTCCGAAGTTGTTCAAATTTTCCCGAGCTCAGAGGCCTCCACGTCACGCAATCCACGCTGTGAGTCCCAGGGGAGGTCGGAACATGACAATATCCATAACCATAAACCTCGTTTCTTCCGTAAGAATCCTGATGCCACACTTGAAAGTGGAATTTAGGCCATCCTTTGAGTCCTTTGGTAGCGAAATGCAAGTCTATAGGATGACACCATCTTGCACATTCCTCATTTTGCGGATTGTCAACTTGTGTTTGTCCTTCTTTCTGCCCGGCTAAAAGTTTCCACAAACCGTCAACGTGCACGGACCATTTGCAGTATAGATTATGCGAGGGAAAGCCACTTGCGCCGATAATTTCGCCAATAACATGAACTTCCGCCATTATTTACAAACCGTTTACAAACACAAATCTTTCTGAACGGAAAAATCCAAACATGGCGGGCTTCATTCTGCGCATGTGAAAACTGAGCCCGCGATAGCTTTGAACAAAACAAGATGGCGGCAAAAGTTGAAATTTCTTCAATTCGCTAAAAAAACATTTGTTGTTAGCTTGAAAAACAGATTTAGCCTGAAACTGAAGACTGTTCCCAAAATTACTCAGGCAAGAGTCTTTTTTGCTGTCTTTTGGAACTTATCGTTCACTGAAATAATTAAAAGTTCTGTACAAAAAACCAAGTACATAACTTAAGCTAAAAGTTAATACATGTAAGCTTATTTCATTTTATTTAGGACCACACCAGAAGTTATAGATATAAAGAGCGCAGTGGGCAAAAATGAGTGAGAAAAACAGAAACGTGAGCGATGCCAGACCGCTATGCAAGTATAGAACAAAGTGTTATCGTAAGAATCCAGCTCATTTTGAGGAATATCGGCATCCAGGTAAGCTTATGCACCTATCAATGTTATGCAAGGGGTGGGAAAACAACACGATGGTCAAAAATAGCAAAATTTTCCACCCTGGGGCAGGTGCAGGTGGTCAAACCTTAATGCAATCTAGAGTTGTGAAACCAATGGTGAAACAACAGCTTTTAATATTTCTGTTGTATTTTCTGTGCACATGTGTAATACTTCAACAAAGCTTCAAGGAAAAACAAGCTATGCTGTTGTCTGTTTTTTCAGCTTCATATAATCGATCACAAAGCAAAGAAAACTGAGAGCCATTGCAATCACTGAAAATGAAACGATTGATTGTCTTCGGCGTCTTTTTGAAAACTGAAGACTTTCCGACTTTCCCTGAACTGAATAAAGCACCTGAAACAAAGCATAAAATATTGAATCACGAATATGCAAAATTATCATATGCAAAACATTTCTTCCACAAACAAAAGAAACACCAGATTAAAAAACAAATGGAATCCTTGTTTGATATCAGCATACATAAAAAGAACTAATGGGCTGTTATAACAAAAAATTTCAGCAGATTCTCTTACCTTTCTCTTGACCATTGCAGCGAAGCGCCAAACAAGGGAAATCTCACTTCGTTCCCAGTCCTTTCATACCTGAAGAGCAACTAGATTCCAGGATCTCTCCATTTTCCAAGATGGCGGCCATGTCAAATCTCCCACCCTGGGGCATAGCGTAGTTGTCAAAATCCCGACCCACGAACAGCGTACGCTATCAATTCCCCGTGGTTTGCCCGCCCCCCCCTCCCTCGGGCTTAACATTGATAGGTGCATTATAGTTATAGATATTTTAGCAAGTTTTTTATTATTTTAATTTAGGTTATATTAAGCTTATATTATATTATATTATATTATATTATATTTTATATTTTATTTAAATTTAGCTTAAATATTTTTTTATCGAATGAAGTCTGTGCATGCATGGAATTCTAAAGTGGTTGATCATTCATAAATGAAAACTATTCAGAATCATTTAAATGGTGCTAAATATGCATGCAAATCATAATTCTCATGAAAATGCTTTTGTTTATTTGTTGTCCTTAAAGCTCCCTTAGGCTCCGCAGCGCAGGTGGTTTGTTTTGTTTTATATCAGGTGTTTGAGTGTTTTGCAGCCGTCTTTGATTCACAAAACAGGGACAATTGGGATGAGTTTAAGATGGCGGCAGGGAAGGGAGAGAAGAAACCTTCAAGCTTGCCTTTCTGCCTGACTCCGACTCCCTTCTTCATTGTTTTGCACTCGCCCTGGGCAAGCCTCCTATGTTTTTCTAATCCAACATGGTGGCTTATCAATCCTGCACTGCAGGCCAAGGCTCCCTCATTGTTGTAGACTTGGCATTATTACACTTGTAGCTAATTGCTCCTCCAAGAAAAAAAAAACAACACCTTATATTAAAGTCTTTAATTCCTTTTAAAAATGTGAAGCACCATGGCCACAGTTCAAATATCATAAACCCACACCTCTAGAACACCTTTACTGATATATTTGAATTTTTAGTAAAATATAAGGTGGCGGCCATCTTAAAGGGGCTAAAAATGTCACCTATTTTTAGTATCACTTTGAGAAGCCAAAAAAAACCCATTAAATTTGTTTCAATGGAAACCTACAAAAATACTTTACGAGTGCATAGAAACTAATATTCATTAACTTTGGCTGTGGATGGCCAGGATGGAAATGGATTGCAACTTGAAAAACTTGGCCAATTTTTGAAGTTCCTCCCAAGTGTTGTAAAAAAATCGCAGAAAAATGTATTATGGTTTGTTCTTTCTTGAATAAATCATTTGATATTCTCTTCTTAGGGTGTTCTAAGAACAATTTTATGTTTGAGCAAAGGTACCTTGTCAACTATTCTGTGTATTTTGACCAAAACATGTAGAAGAATCTGTGTGACAAAGCCCCTTTAATTGAGTTATTTTACTGTGTGTAATAGATTCCTAAACTTTTTTAAATTAACACAGGTTATGACTCTGACACTGATGATGACAATGAAGATCTAGAGAAATCCCCTCCTGCCAAGCGACAGAAACTGGAAAGTAGTGCGACTGCAAGTGGGCCATCATCATCTTTAGCATCCAGCAATCCCACCAGCATGGATAAGAGTTGCATACCTTTCTCGCTGACCAAAGTCCGTGGAATCCCTTCCGAATTCAACACAAGAAATATGGCAATCGGCATTAAAGGTGAATCCATTAATGTGCACAAGACAGACCACAACATTGGGGATCAAAGTACAATCCCCTACTCTTTTACGACTTGAGTTATTTAATGTCTTTTACCCATTACAGTTTACAGTAGTTTAGGGAAACCTCTGTTGGAAACAGTTAAAGGCCAATTGGTTTAATGCCACAACCCAATGATGCAAACATCTGAACTGATCAAGACAGCTGGTGTTGAGCACAACCAGCATGATCATACCAGCTATTAGGCACATTGCACAAAACTTTACTGTTATACATCACCTGGTTAATACATATATTATAATAATTTTACTGATTTTTTTTCAGGATTAACAAATAATGGCAAATCATAATTATATTAGTAACAGATAAAATATGAGCAGCAGAATGCATGTATGGATATTTACAGTGGTGAGGTGCAGGTGACCCAATGTAAATACTCATATATTTTATTTTGCTTAAATAAAAACTTACAATAGTGTCAAAGCTTATTAGCATTCCTATATAAGTATAGTTGTTCTGTATCAGGATTTACAAACTCTTATTCTTTATTATAAAGTGCTCAAGGAAACGTGCGCGCTATGATTTGTTAAACCGAGTTCATTATAACTTGATAAAGCATGCGCGTGACGTAAGGTTCATTATAACCATTTTTATTTTATAAAAGCAATAAAAAACTTGTTCCTTGTGCATTGTTGAGTTATATATATATAAAGCACTTGGGAATTTTTAAGAACACGAGAGAAGTGCAGAGAAGCACGAGCCAAGGGCGAGTGCTTCTCGCACTTCTCAAGTGTTCTTAAAAATTCCCGCATGCTTATTATAACTCAATAATGCACTCGGCGCATTTTTTATTTCTTTAATTTGTATTTTAATCCTTTTGAATTATAAATTTTATACATGTAGTTATTTTGTTTTTAGCAAACAATATTATATATACTGACATTGTTAGCTCTTTGTCAGTCCTTGTTGGCTCAATGGATTGAACGTCTGACCAGTTTCGCAACTCAGTGGTTCCATTTCTGTCGGGGACTTGTGACGCTCATGACATATAGATCACTTTCATGTTGTCAACAATAATATTACAAGTAAAATTAAGAAATTTATTGTTAACTCTCATGGTCCTTTTTATAGATATTCTTTCAAATCAGATGGGTGACCTTGAGGCCTCAGCACAGGTAATGTCAATGCTGTCATTTGCATTTGAGCCCCAATATCAACTTGGAGATTCTCCTCTCTGGTGTCCTTATATTTCTCCTGGAACTTTTTGGGAGAAGCTGTTTATTAACATGGCAACGCAATACTTGTAACTCTGGAACCCGGGGGGAAGGGAGGGGGGGGGGGGGGGGGTGGGTACTCTTTTATATAAGCTACCTGGTATATGGGTATTGGGTATATGGGTTTTCAAGCACTTATTATTAATAAGTATGGGATATAGGACCCATAGAAATCGTAAACCAAGAGTTTTAGTCTAGAGTAAGGTATCATTTACTGACAGAGAAACTGATCATTAGCACGAAGAAGTCTAGAGAAGGAACTGAAACCAAGGAAATGTAAGAGCCAGCTTACATAATTATTAACTAATCTGGGATAGGGTAGGGGGTTTTGGTGTCTAGTCTAGAATAGGGTTGCAAAGGGGGTGCTCATCGTAGTATCCCTGTCTTGAGTAGCACACCGCGAAAAAATGCAGGGAAATAATGACTAAGATCCCGGATGTTGTGTGACATCATACGCACATGTTTAGCGACGTCATACGCACCTGCGAGCTAGCCTTGTGTGACGCACAGACACACATGTACGGACGCATGCCCGCGAAACATTCTGCTAGCCATGACCATGAAAAATGACGGGCATAGATTCCATGAGTATGCATGGGGCTCTGCAAGCGGGCCTTTGGCCCGCAACAGCTCCACTATGAACTCTCATTTATTTTTATTATTCCAGTTCAACTACATGTTTGACATACCTTGGTTGGTTGAACAGTATCCTAAAGATAAAAGGTAACATCATAATCACTGGAGATGCTTTATATTATAGCGCTCGTAGTTCTGTTAAGCCCCTCCCTGTCTCCTCTAGAATGTTCTTTATTTAGCCCCCACCTGATTGTTTACTACTAGCAATAACATTGAAGGGCTGGACAAATCACTCTATTGCTAAAATAAATATCAATCAATTGGTGTTTTAATGTTAGTTGAAGTACACATTCAATGTACGTCATTATACATTTAAACTGAACTTTAGGTATACTTGCAAACACTAGCTAATGGTACCCAAACACAAATGCAATTTAAAGTCATGTTGTTTGAATGAATGTGTTTTTCATATGCTGAGGGTTGATGCAAGATTCTTGTACATGCATGGTGTTTGAATGGCTATTATTCTTTATTCGAGGAATACATTCAAAGGGGACAGACTTTAAATAAATGTGGCTTCTGAACATAGTTTTCTCGAAATCCTTTTCAAATTTGCATATTCCAGAACTCCTTGTTTCTCGATCCTTGATTCTCGAACCTCGATTTTCGATCCTCAAAACTTGAGTCACTCGTTTTGAGACCCGAGGATCAAGTTTGAAGGATTGAGTTGAGATTGTCACCTTACATTCGAGCAGTACTCTCTTGCACATGTACATTTAATAGAGATCCAATCATACCAAAAGATCCTGGGCAGTGCTCTAAAGAAATTTTGGTCTGAAGATTATATAGGATGCTTATACTCTAGGCAGAATGTTATTATTTTCCTTTTTTAGAGTGAAAATACATGTCTTGATAATATTTTTAAGGTCTGATTGGATCTCTAAGGGAAATGGTCAAAACTATTGTGCTCGGACAGGACCCACCATTTTTCAAAAAGACTGGTGGTCTCTTTTTGACCCCCTCTCCCCCACCTGAAAAGATGGGTGGGTCCTTGTCGAGTATTCTTGTTATGACCACTTCCCTAAGTTACTTTAACTTCCATCAAGTCTCAGCTCAAAAACACAATAAATTTGTAAGTAAAAAGTGTCAACACTCAACATAAGGTGGTTATGCCATTGTAGCCCTACAATAATCTTAGTCATTTGCTGAAAGGCAACTAAGTTGATGCTCGATATTGGCCACTGTGACTGTTGAACCTCTTTACAGTGGTCAATTTTATACTAAAAAATTAAATATGGACTTAGTTGAAACAATGTTTTAATGTTTCAATTCCCCATTGATGCACCGTCTCGAATTTTATGTGATCTTGCATTTGATTGGCTCATTGCCCACCCCTATCCCCCCCCCCCCCCCACAAAAAAAAAAAATGAAATGAAAGCAATGCAGGAAAAGAAAAAAAAAGGAAGTGCAATCATTATAATAATACCTGGGGTATAATACAAAGCTTTTCTGGCGGATGTCTTTTTTTAAAATAATGATAAACTCTGTCTCTGTAATATTTCCTATTTCTCTAAGGTCCAAACCTTTGCTCATTGTTCATGGAAATCAGAGAGACACCAACACTGAATTTCATAAAGAGGCTGAACCATATCCAAATATCAAACTGTTTGGTGTAAGTATAGTGTTTACGTGGTACAGGTGTCGTTGTTGTCTTTTTTACAAGGTATATAAAGAGGCCCTTTATGCCACTGCTCTGATCTCTGGTTTCTGAACATGAAGCTACTGGGCTGGGATTCCATGGTAGGCGAATGATTCTTTAGTCTTTAGTGAAAGCAAGGCCAACAGGCTTCTTGAACATGTGGCCACAGGAAGGCCACGGGTCGACAAGATTAGGGAGAGCTAGTTTACCATTTCACTCCCAGCGTCAATTATGGAGACATATGTAGTGCAGTTCTAACTTTTCAATCTGCGGACGAAATTCTATGGTGTGACCATTCAAATGAAACCTCTTCAGCAGTACTTTTACATGGTACCATTTGTTTCTCAATATTTGATAAAAATGAAATTGATGATTTTCCTTGAATTTTGATTTTTGTCACTCTCGGGAGTTAAAGGGTTAATAATACACGTGGGTGAAGAGAGACAATGCAATGTCTCACTGTTGGTAATATCATGTCTAAGTCATCAACATCAACAGTAGCTAACACTACCATAAATGGCTTGAACCACTGACCTCTGTCCAAATCAAAATAACAATGTGATATAACCACCAAGAATACATAGCATGCCCCACTGTGGAGGTATAACTATGTGATTGTCTAAACTAACTTAATGTCCATGTTTGTTGTAATATCTTTACAGGCCAGGTTAGAAGCATTTGGAACACACCATAGGTTGGTGCTTTGCAACTCAGTTAAATCTTAATACATTTATACATTTTTTGAATTACTAACAGTTTAGAGATGACATGGTTTGCACACTTTTAATTAGTAATAGACCATTTTCGTATTCTCGGTATTGAACTGGTACTAGCTTGCAGTCGAGGCTCATGCGGGGGGAATCTTTTCACATGCAAATATTTTTAATGATATTCCCCCCCGATTAGCCTCCATTACAAGCTAGTACCAGTTCAATACCGAGAATACGAATATGGTCTATTGTCAACCTAGACCAACCTATAGTAAATGTAAGTTGCTTTGAGGGCTTTTCAGGAAAAAATGTTATAAAGTTTATTTAAATAAATTGTAATTAACTAGAGATGAAATCAATGCATGTACATTATCCTTTAAAAGTTATTTTTATTATGGGCTACAATAAATAATTCCTGCTACAGCTGTACATTGCCAGTACTAATAGTCCTGTAAGTTTAACCTTTAAAAACAATTTCTTTTCAGGTCTTTCTTTCCCACGCTACAATATGTTTTTTTGTTATATATTCATTGATTGTTAGTTTATTATAAGAGTTCATTTGGTTAGATACAATAACTCCTTCTATCAAACAAACCTTATATTAAGCAAATTATGTACATCGACAAGTTCTGTTTTTCAGCAAAATGATGTTCCTGTTGTATAAGGAAGGACTAAGGGTGGTCATCACTACAGCAAACCTGATAGCTATGGACTGGGATCAGAAAACTCAAGGGTAAAGTTCTCACCTGCACAGCTGGCAGTGTTGTTTGTGTGGGAGCCAAGTTTGATCAGCTGAACCATACATGTAAAGCCCTGGGCAAACCAGTTCAACATCACAATTCCAGGGCTGCAAATAATAATTTTTTCTTGAAAGGACATATGTCCAACTTGGGCACCATTTTGGTTGGACAAACGAAAAGTTTGGTCAGACATCACATTATTTACCATGCATTACAAGCCGCCATACATGACGTATTCAATGCTCAAGGGTTTGCAGTGCATTATAAGAGGGCGATTTCAAACACGGTCAGCCATTTGCAAGTTTTCCGGACATAATGTCCGACCACGGTTGCGATTTGGTCGGCCATTGTCCGATGACCGACTGTTATTTGCAGCCCTGCAATTCAACATTGTTCAACATGTTGATTGAACTCATTTGGATATGCTGTTAAATCAGTAATGAATCTTGTCCTGAACAAATTCGACATTCTACTCACGGCACTTGTGGCTCAACCTAATGAATTCAACATAATTCAAGATTGTTGACTTCAATTTTGTTCTATACTGCTTTGCAGTGCCCCTTTTCTCTTAAGGTCCATCAAGTGTGTATCCCCTGCAAGTGCGCTCACAAAAGCTGGACAAAAGCTGACAGGATGAATTAGTGTTTCTCTTCTTGCGCTCCCTTATCTCATCCCAATCCTCCTGCTCCTTTTGAATTAGATTATGTCAAGAAAGAAACATCCTGCAAGCAGTGTAATTTTGTTCTAGGATGTCAAACAAAGTTGAACATGCCACAGGGTAGCCAGATAAATTGAACAGGATCCTGGTTCAAAATAATTCTACTTGAAACTTTGTTGAATTCAACATACATGTATTGAACTAATTTGGACCCACTGCTAAAAACGCTGTAAAGTTGAAATCATTTTTTACTGCAGCTTTACTCCTCACTGCTCATTTCCATGGCCTTACCACTTATATTTGCCTTGTGTAGCTAATTCCACTGGAAGAACAGGCTATATATGCTACTTTACCAAGCTTTTCTAGAGTCCAAAATTAAAATTGTTAATGCCACAGATTGTTTGCAACTTCAGTAGTTTTAAAGTTAATTATAGCCATAGTGGGATTCAAACCAAGCCTAAAAAGAAAACTACATGACTGTATTTTTATGTATTAAAGCTAACTAAAGACATTTCAATTTTATTTCGAGCTAAATTACATTATCTCTTGTTGCTTGTGAATGATAATTATTATATTAATAGTTAATTAAAATGTCTTGCTGTTTTTAGGGTTTGGATGAGCCCACTATTTCCAAAGCATTCTGCACCATCATCAGCAAAGTCTACACCAACTGAATTCAAAGAGAATTTATTGGTTAGCAATTGACAATAATAATAATGTCACTTCAGTAGCCTGACAGTAAACTGAATAGGCCACTTCAAAAAATACCATTATACTCTTTAAAGAGCAGGTTTGGGTGGTGCTTGATGCAAGCCTTACTTTTTCAATTTCTTTTGTTTTCAGCACGAACTGCACGTGCTATGCTTCAACTTCTTGTCAATTTGCATATGGTGCACATTTGTGTACGAACACACAATGCTTCGTCCTAGCGTTCCTACATGTACTCTGAATTCCATTGTGCCATTCTAACAAAGGAGACTTGAATAATTACACCACGGTGAGGCTGAGCCTGCACATAAAAGATTATTAATGGTATTTTTCAAAGTGGCCTATTTCACTAGCTCAGAAATCCCTGAACACAAGATGACGATGATCCAAATAAACTGTTCCCCAAAGAGCTTGATCACTATCGATCTGGCAGTAATTATTTATTGCACTCCTGGTAGCCACTCTTTGAAAATAACAAATAATAAAATGTAATTTTGGAATCTCCTTCTCAACATGTTATGTAGTGGAGCAGTCTGGTAAAGGCCCTGTCACACTTTTGCGTATTAAAGAAACGTATGAGTTGCGTATGAAAATTCATAAAATAATTTTCATACGCCCAAAATTCCCTTGAAAATACAGTGTACGACCAGCGTACTTGACCTATGAGTAACGTACCTCTAGCGTAACTCTCGCGTATTCAGCGTATGCCTAGCGTATGCTTAGCGTATAAACCATACGTCCGAATACGCACAAAATTTTTAAGCATGCTTAAAAAAATTTTCTGCCTCGCCGTATGCCACCGTATGCGACCGTGCTTGAAACGTATACAACCTATGCCTAACATACTACCCCTAGCGTATGTCAGTGTACACCAGCGTATGAGTGATATTTTTCATACGCTGGCATACGCCAGTACCATACGCAATAGTGTGACAGGACCATTACATACATTGTAAGTTGTAATTTCGATAGAATGTATTTAGGAGCTTTATTAATTTTCTGTCTTCTTACCTTACATGTAACTGGTAGATAGTTTAAGTGTACCTCTTTATTGTAGGATTATTTAGGGGCATATGGAGGAAACTCATTGGATGAGTGGAAAAAGCATGTACGTGAACATGATATGTCTTCTGCAAGGTATGTTTAGGTAACATAATTGGATGCACAGTTTTTTAATTGACATCATTTTTGAAGGCATAAAAGCAGGAAAAAGTTCAAATTGTTTTTTGGCAATAGCCTATCAATGGTGATTGCTCAAGCATACTTTAATTCTAAGTCTAGTAAATTGTTATTATTTTAGGGTTCGTTTGATAGCGTCAGTTCCTGGAAGACATACAGGACTCAATAAAACCAAGTGGGGCCATCTGAAGCTGCGAAAGGTGATGTTCAACTGTAGGCTGATGGTTCATTGCAAAGGTTCACCATCCTTCGCTCAGGCTCTACAATCTATTGCACAAACTTACTATTACATACGTTTACAGAAGTTGCACAGGATAACCATCTATATGCACAGGCTCACCAGTCAATGCATAGATTTACCATTCATCACACAGGTGTATTGTGGTTTTTACAGGTTAAACATCTATTTAATATGTACAGGCTCACCAGTCAATTTACAGGCTTACACAGGTTTATAGAGGTCTGCACAGGTTTACCATCTATTGCACAGGTTAACCATTGATTGCACAGTCTCACCAGTCTATATGCACAGGCTTACCAGTCAATGCACAGACTTACCGTAACATTCATTGTACAGGTTTATAGAGGTCTGCACAAGTTTACCATCTATTCCACAGGTTTAACCATTGAATACACAGTCTCACCAGTCTGTATGCACAGGGTCACCAGTCAATCCATAGATGTACCATTCATTAAACAGGTTTACACAGGGAGATTGCATAGGTTTAACATTCAATGCACAGGTTCACTAGTCAATGCACAGACTTGCCATTTCTATCTGATAGGCTCCTGCAGAGATTCACAACCATTGCACAAAACTTTGATACAAGAACCAGTTATTTTCTTAATCGTAGCTGATTTTTTATTAGGTTCTTCACCAGCATGGACCTAATGCCGATGACATCAGCTCAAAGTGGCCCATTATTGGTCAGTTTTCTAGTATAGGATCCCTTGGGAATGACAAAGACCGTTGGTTGTGTTCTGAGTGGCTGCAAAGTTTGTCGACATGTTCTGGTAGCATGATGTCCAGGCCTCCTCTACATCTGGTGGGCATGTTGTTTGGTTTCACAAATGCTGTAGTGATATTGCAATTTATAATGACTGTTGAATAACATTTATTCTGTCAGGCAATGTTACACTATCTGAACAGGAAATCGGGATTACCTTTAAGCACCACAGAGAGCCCACATAAGCCGTTTGTGTGGGATGCCTGTTTGAACAGTACCTACTTGACAAACATGGCTCAAATATTGCAATCATTATTATTAATCATTAATTATATGTAACTGGTTTCAAACATTGTGTTTTCATAGCAGTTCTCTTCAAGCTTTTGTACCCTTTCTGTTATAAACTCAACACCTACTTTTTCTCCGGTAATTTTAGATTTGTTTTCAATTGTGTAACTACAGATTTTCCCCACAGTGGATAATGTGCGAAATAGTTTGGAAGGCTATCCAGGTATGGTAAATGTCCACAAGTAAAGAACCCCTGAATGATAAAATTTGATGTCTGATAATAACATAGCCTGTATGCTACCTCATTTCCAGAGTTTTTTTTAACAAAACAAAACAAAATGAAGCCACAAAGGTACCAGAGTTTTCTTCTCACTTCTTCATTTCTCATTGTTTCTGCTCTGTGGCCTGATTTTATTTCAGAAGAAAGAAAATTTTTGGGGCCAGGATACTTGTGCGCATAAAATTTCGCATTTCTTTCAGTAGGAAATGGGAGATGTACAAGGTTAAAAACAGGGCTTCTATACTTTTATTGTAAAAAAGTGAAAAATTCTCGCACTTACAGTTTGACCACCACAAGGTTACCTCAGTTGGTAGAATGCTGACCAGTCTGCTGAGCGGGAGGTCGCAGGTTTGATCCTCGGCCGGACCGACACTCAAGGTCCTAAAATAACTGAGGATGAAGGTGTTACCTTGCTGTGATATCTGCAAATTTTAGTCCTTCATGTGGCTTGGATGACCACGTAAAAATGGCGGTCACCTCTCCAGTAAGGGACATAAAAACAGGTGTTCGCAATTACTACTTTCGTGCTAAATACATTGACCCTAAAAAAAGTGATTTTTTTTAGTTACCTACCTTTAACAACACGACTTCCTGTTAAAATTGAAATCTCAAATTATGTAATAATCTTCAATGTTGATTTCTTTGAAGCTGGAGGATCACTGCCTTATAGCTCAAACACAGCTGCAAAGCAGCCTTATCTCACCAGCTTCTTTTGGTAAGTTTAGTGACCAAATAGCAGACACCACTGTGAGGTGGACACCCCTGTAGGGCAGACACCCCTGTAAGGCAGACACCCCTGTAATGCAGACACCCCTGTAAGGCAGACACCCCTGTAAGGCAGACACCCCTCTAAGGTGGACACAACTCTAAGGCAGACACCCCTGTAAGGTGGACACCCCTGTAAGGCAGACACCCATGTAAGGTGGACTCCACTCTTAGGCGGTCTCCCCTGCAGTCACCCCTGTAAGGTGGACACTACTGTGAGGTGGACACCACTGTAAGGTGGACACCACTGTAAGGTGGACACCACTCTAAAGCAGTCACCAATACAGTCACCACTGTAAGGTGGATACTGCTGTGAGGTGGACACCCATGTAAGGTGAACACCCCTGTAAGACGGTCACCCCTAAAAGGTGGACACCCCTGTAAGATGGTCACCCCCTGTAAGGCCATCACCATGTAATTCCGTCATTGTTGCCCCTGTAAGGCGGTCAGCTCAATAAGGCGGACACCCCCTCTTAGGCAGACATCAGTGGTCGGCTGGTTCTAGCCAAATTTCACCTATTTGTCTGTAACAAAAATCTCTAAGGCAGACACCTCTCTAAGGTGGCCAGCTAGAGCTGCTCCCGATGGTGTCTGTACAAACTGTCAACATGCTGTGTATACATGTTTTTCTTCAACCTTCCATGTTCAGCTATTATGAGGACTCGCTGCCCCCCCCCCCCCCCCCGCACGAATATCAAATCGCAGCCTTAGCATGCTTATTATGACTGAAACTGATCGTATACTCTTGGGCAAAGAAAGACACTATGGCCCCGTTCAGACTTGATATCCATGATAGCGTACAGTGACTGAGTTGTAAAAGAATCATTGTTTTGACGATGTGCAAGTCGTTTTTAAAGAGAATGATAGCATTCTATTTAGGCAAACGCGAATGAATTAAATTTTCACGCGATCATGATTTTGACGTTTGCTGTCTCTCGTTTGCCGTTTTTACGCGAGAAAGACTGTTTTGCATTCACTGAACAAGATGAAGTCCTTTAATTTCACAATTATTGACCACCCCATTTTTAAGCATTTTTATTAGTTTTCTAAAATAATTTTGGGAATAGTATTTTGAATTTTCATTAAATGATACTGTTTGAAATAGCCGCCTCCACCCTGTTAAACCACCCTGCCCTCACCCCCCTTTTGCAGGCCTGTAATTAGATATGCCCCCAAGGCTCATTAGAGCTTTAATGGAATTTGATATTTCTATTTATTAGTTCATGGAAATCTCGCTGCTGTGGTAGAAGCCGCGCCTCACCTCACATAAAAACATACACCAGGCTTTCTCCTGACTGCTCACAGGCGGCCTGGTTCCTCATGACAAGGTGATTATGAAGACTATTATGACGGTGTTTACTTGAGTGACGTAAAACCAAAACAAAGTTATTACTCTGGCCAATCAAAACAGAGGCAAACAATCCAATGAACCAATCACAGCTCGAAGAAAATACAGGTAGCCGGCACCAAGCGCGGGAAAACGCGAGCAAGTCACAATTATTGATTTTGGTTTTACTTCTGATTGGTTGAGAAAGTGATGCGACGTATTTCAGCCAATCACAAAGCGTAGCGATGCAAAACCAAAGCAATAGCAAAATAACTGCACACTCAATTGAAAACTGTTCTATTACAACAAATATGTTTTGTTAAAGGCTTTGTAAAGAAATTTATTAAGTAATATGTTTTACCTACCTTCGATTGTCCTAACCTACAATAGTCCTTTTTACAGTTGTGTGCTTGGTGACCTTGCCTTTGAGTGGAAGCGAGGCTGGAGGTGACCTTGCTTTGATACAAACCTTTCTGCCTTTCATATGCTAATAATGCTTTTCTCATGCTAACTAGCTAAATTTACATCTGAATAGCTCCAAGGTCTGTATCATAACAAGGTCACCTCCAGCCTCGCTTCCACTCAAAGGCAAGGTCACCAAGCACACAACTGTAAAAAGGACTATTCTGCAAACGACCCTAACGGATTAACCATTTTACTGCGCAGATTTACCAAGCCTTCGAAAATTTATGCAACCGCAACTTCAACTTCATGTGATGTCAACTTCATGTGATGATATATACATACTGTTACTTTATAACTTCTTTTCTTGTGATGAACATGTGATGATATATACATACCGTAACTTTATAACTTCTTTCCTTGTGATAAACACGTGATGATATATACATACCGTAACTTTATAACTTCTTTTCTTGTGATGAACATGTGATGATATATACATACCGTAACTTTATAACTTCTTTTCTTGTGATGAACATGTGATGATATATACATACCGTAACTTTATAATTTCTTTTCTTGAGATGAACACGTGATGATATATACATACCGTAACTTTATAACTTCTTTTCTTGAGATGAATATGAGATGATATATACATACCGTAACTTTATAACTTCTTTCCTTGTGATGAACATGTGACGATATATACATACCGCACCGTTATAACTACTTTTCTTGTGATGAACACGTGATGATATATACATGTCGTAACTTTATAACTTCTTTTCTTGTGATGAACATGTGATGATATATACATATCCTAACTTTATAACTTCTTTCCTTGTGATGAACACGTGATGATATATACATACTGTTACTTTATAAGTTCTTTCCTTGTGATGAACATGTGATGATATATACATACCGTAACTTTATAACTTCTTTCCTTGTGATGAACACGTGATGATATATACATACTGTTACTTTATAAGTTCTTTCCTTGTGATGAACATGTGATGATATATACATACCGTAACTTTATAACTTCTTTCCTTGTGATGAACACGTGATGATATATACATACCGTAACTTTATAACTTCTTTCCTTGTCATTCATTCATTCATTCATTCATTCATTCATTCATTCATTCATTCATTCATTCATTCATTCATTCATTCATTCATTCATTCATTCATTCATTCATTCATTCATTCTTTCATTCATTCTTTATTTGCCATATATACAACATGTTACAGAGCAAGATGAAAATAATAAAGGATTAGAGAAAAAAGTGAATGGCGAGGAGACCTGAAAGAAACCACGAGGCTTATAATGAGTCAGGTTTCCTTGTGATGAACACGTGATGATATATACATACCGTAACTTTATAACTTCTTTCCTTCTGATGAACACGTGATGATATATACATGCCGTAACTTTATAACTTCTTTCCTTGTGATCAACACGTGATAATATATACATACCGTAACTTTATAACTTCTTTTCTTAAGATGAACACGTGATGATATATACATACCATAACTTCATAACTTCTTTTCTTGTAAAGAATATGTGATGATATATACATACCGTAACTTTTTAACTTCTTTCCTTGTGATGAACACGTGATGATATATACATACCGTAACTTTTTAACTTCTTTTCTTAAGATGAACACGTGATGATATATACATACCATAACTTCATAACTTCTTTTCTTGTAAAGAATATGTGATGATATATACATACCGTAACTTTTTAACTTCTTTCCTTGTGATAAACACGTGATGATATATACATACCGTAACTTTTTAACTTCTTTTCTTGAGATGAACACGTGATGATATATACATACTGTTACTTTATAACTTCTTTCCTTGTGATGAACATGTGATGATATATACATACCGTAACTTTATAACTTCTTTCCTTGTGATGAACACGTGATGATATATACATGCTGTTACTTTATAACTTCTTTCCTTGTGATGAACATGTGATGATATATACATACCGTAACTTTATAACTTCTTTTCTTGAGATGAACACGTGATGATATATACATACTGTTACTTTATAACTTCTTTCCTTGTGATGAACATGTGATGATATATACATACCGTAACTTTATAACTTCTTTTCTTGAGATGAACACGTGATGATATATACATACGGTAACTTTATAACTTCTTTTCTTGAGATGAACACGTGATGATATATACCTACCGTAACTTTATAACTTCTTTCCTTGTGATGAACACGTGATGATATATACATACTGTTACTTTATAACTTCTTTTCTTGAGATGAACACGTGATGATATATACATACGGTAACTTTATAACTTCTTTTCTTGAGATGAACACGTGATGATATATACCTACCGTAACTTTATAACTTCTTTCCTTGTGATGAACACGTGATGATATATACATACTGTTACTTTATAACTTCTTTTCTTGAGATGAACACGTGATGATATATACATACGGTAACTTTATAACTTCTTTTCTTGAGATGAACACGTGATGATATATACATACTGTTACTTTATAACTTCTTTCCTTGTGATGAACACGTGATGATATATACATACTGTTACTTTATAACTTCTTTCCTTGTGATGAACACGTGATGATATATACATACTGTTACTTTATAACTTCTTTTCTTGTGATGAACACGTGATGATATATACATACTGTTACTTTATAACTTCTTTCCTTTGTTGAACATGTGATGATATATACATGCCGTAACTTTATAACTTGTTTTCTTGAGATGAACACGTGATGATATATATATACATACCGTAACTCTATAACTTTTTTTCTTGTGATGAACACGTGATGATAGACACATGCCGTAACTCTATAACTTCTTTCCTTGTGATGAACACGTGATCATATATACATGCCGTAAATTTATAACTTCTTCTTTTGTGATGAACACGTGATGATATATACATACCGTAACTTTATAACTTCTTTCGTTGTGATGAACATGTGATGATATATACATACCGTAACTTTATAACTTCTTTCCTTGTGATGAACACGTGATGATATATACATACCGTAACTTTATATCTTCTTTTCTTCTGATGAACACGTGATGATATATACATACCGTAACTTTAGAACTTCTTTTCTTGAGATGAACACGTGATGATATATACATACCGTAACTTTATAACTTCTTTCCTTGTGATGAACACGTGATGATATATACATACCGTAACTTTATAACTTCTTTTCTTGGGATGAACACGTGATGATATATACATACCGTAACTTTATAACATCTTTCCTTGTTGATGAACACGTGATGATATATACATACCGTAACTTTATGACTTCTTTTCTTGGGATGAACACGTGATGATATATACATACCGTAACTTCATAACTTCTTTCCTTGTGATGAACACGTGATGATATATACATGCCGTAACTTTATAACTTCTTTTCTTGTGATGAACACGTGATGATATGTACATACCGTAAGTTTATAAGAACTTTCTTTGTGATGGAGACGTGATGCTATATACATATCGCATCTTTGTGTCAACTTTCCTTGTGATGAACGAGAGACGATGTAACATTGCGCGACCTTACAAGACGTTTCCTGGAAATGAACACGTGATGATATACCCATATCGCAGCTTCATAACAACTTTCTTTGGGGTGAACACGTGATGATATCCTATTGAAAGTTACATACAATGCTTATATAAGTTAATTTAGAGGAAAGTACATTTTTGAGTTTTCAGATTAGCGTTTTTCTTATCGGTTACTGTGTATTTCAATGTGCAAGAGCAGTTTTACATTTTTCAATTTTCCATTGCGTTAAAATTTTGTGTTTCAGTTGACTAAATTCAGGAATCTTTTCGATCGTTTCACATGAATGAAATTACTTCTGGAATGGTAATATCAGTTGTAGTGTTGATTGACACAATGTAAAGGTAAATTCTTTCTACTCATAGCGCGACTTTTTTTTTCCTCGCCATAACCGCAGGACGTCTTCTTTAGGGGAAAGGAACGAAGTAATAATCTGACGTCACAATAAGAGTTTACGACACTGAGCGCGCGCTTGGAAAGCTGGTTTCCAGGTTTCTTTCTTCGAAAGCGTGAAAATAAGTCTTATGGCCTCTTAAATACCCCCATTTTGTTAAAAGTTAACGAAATTCGCTGTTTTCGCAGCGATTTTGAGGAAAATCAAGCTTTCAGAATTTTCAGAATAAACTCTTTTATACGAGGAGAATCAACTTTTTTAGAATTACAGTTTGCGAATTTTTGAACGTGGCCAACTAACCGTTACTGCGCGTGCTTTACAAAGGGTGTAATGGGATGCACGCGCGGAACAGCTTTGAAGATCACCAAGGGAACCGAATTTTGTTTAATCACCAAAAAATAAACATTGATTTTGAAAAGCGCCTTCTTTAAAAAGTCATTGGCCGCTGTAGTTTCACCTCCATTTTTTTGACCTAAACCCCGTTATCAAAGATAAAATAGTGGAGTTAAAAAAAAATGGAATAGTAACGGTTGTGACAACAAGAAACTTAAACATATTTCTGTGATTGTTTTTAACTGTTTGAGTGCGAGCGGAAAAAGAAAAATGTACTCTAAAAAGCAACCATTTCCTACCTTTTCCTTTATCAGTAGGCGTTCATCTAATATCAGTTGAAACGCTGAATGTACAATATGCGAAAGTAACACGTTTCTATTCATAGCACGACTTTTTTTCTCCTCGCCATAACCGCAGGACGTCTTCTTTTGCGGAAAAGAACGAAGTAATAATCAGACGTCACAATAAGAGTTTATGACGCTGAGCGCGCGGTCGGAAAGCTCGTTCCCATGTTTTTTTCTTCGAAAGCGTGAAAATAAGTCTTCTGGCGTGCGTTTCTCGAAAGTCCCGATAACTTTTCGGGCCCGAAAACATGTGTTATGTGCAGAATGTTTACTAATAAAGATTTGTTTTTTGTTGATTTTGAAAGCTAAGCAGTAAAATCTTACGCTTACTAGACAATTTGAGCTGGTTTGCGGGCTAAAAACTTTGACATCATTTGCAAGAAACTAAATTTTGAAAATAACTTTCGGACCCGAAATGTCTTCGGGAGTTTTGAAAAACGCACCCGCCTCTTAATTATCTCCATTTTGAGAAAAGTTGACGTAATGCGGCGTTTTTGCGGCGATTTTGAGGAGAAATCAAGCTTTTTCCGTTGGTTAGGCAATTTTGAGAATAAGCTTTGTTTCTTTGAGGAGGAAAATCGCTTTTTTTTAAATTTACAGTTTGCGCATCTTTTAACGTGGCCAAATAGCTGACTTCAAATCGCCTTAATCTTACAGTGATTTACGCTGCGATTTTGTTGCGTTTTTAATGAGACGAGGGTGGCTAGTTTTGCTCTGGCCTTAATTTTTTTCGCCTTTGTTTTCTTTGTTTTCTATCTTCCTTCCTTTCGAGGTTTTTTACCCGGCAACAGCTCTTACTATTATTTCCAAGTGACGATATAACGCAATGATTTATTTGGCACTGAAAGATATTCTCGTGAACAGTGGTAAATAATAATAATTCAATAATTCATGCATTTCTATAGCACTAAAACTATACTATTCTAAAGCGCTCTTACTATAAGGCTGTATAAAATATAAAAATGAAATTAATCTACCGTGTAGCAGGGAATTTTTGCGGATTGTCCTCGATCCGCAAAAAAAAGTTCTCGCAGAAAGAAAACTTGCAAAATAATACTCCGCAAAAATTTACTCCCTTCAGTCAAATAAACAACTCTGCTTTTAATGTAAACTTGCGTTACCGGGACGATATCGAACCTGAGTAAGAACTATCAACATTGATTTTTAGTACAAAACAACAGTTTAATACAATTAGCAGTAACGTAACAACAGTTTTTCTTGAGCATGGCAAAAGGCAGGGGTAGGCTGTTTGTTTGATTTTGTTGTTGTGTCAGTCCTTTAGGTCCATTACTGTATCACCTTCGAACATTTAATAGAATTTAGTGGAGTGTACCGTAACAAGTTGAAATTATTAAGTTGCCTTTCTTGCTAATGTTCTGCTGCTTGAACAGTAACTCGCAAAAATAAGTTCCCAGCAGAAATTTCAGCCATCTCGAACCGCAAACTGAAAAAGGTTCCCACAAAACACAAAAATCGCCAATCCGCAAAAATTTCGTGCTACACGGTATGTACAAGTCAAACTAGAAAATCAAGAAACAGTGTAGTGTGATTGAAAAGTAAAGAAAAACGTTTAAACGCAGAATGCTTTCCTGAAAAGGAAAGTTTTCAGTTGGTTTTTAAAAGTTTTCACTGGTAAATGAGGGGAAAGTAGCTTGTTAAAATGGCTAAAATGCGGGTACTTGACAGAGGGGATAGGTAGTGGAACCTCACATTACGGGCCCCTTTACAAACGCGGACATTAAGTTAATCCCAGAAAGGCTTGGCCTTCAACGCAGGCCTCGTCACGCAATCCATTCCTCCCCCACGAACGTCCGCTTAACACAGCCGACAAAAACGTTTACCAATCACAGGCTGTTTACAGGTTTTTGTAAAACAAAATTTGACCGTGTTGTTACCAAAATTGAATTCTAGTGTGTCACTTCAGTTGTTTTCTCGTGCCGTTTGTGACCATCTCCAAATTTCATTAAGTTAAACCGAGCAAAGTACGTGACCTACGCTCCGGAGTAGGTTTAAAATAAAAGACGATTGGCTATGACTACGCCACAGAACACATCAGAACGCACATGACGGCTCTGTTCAGCGGACGTTCGTAAGGGACAAGCGCGTGATAAGCACTCAGCTTAGGGACTGAAAAAAGCATAGGAGGGGGGTTGTGGGCCGGAGCATTTGGAAATGTGGTGGATAAAAAGCACTTGACCCACCCCTTCCTTCTTGGCACAAAACTGACTGACTCCGCGTTGTTATTTCGTTCTCTCTGATTTCGACGCTGGCTGGTTCAAGCTTTGGGCTGGTTTTTCCCCATCCTCCTCCCCAATCAGGGACGTCAGCCATTTTCACATTTTCTCTTCCACCCTGCCTTATGTAAATGTTTTCTCTCATACCTTAATGAGCATAAGTCAATCATAGCGTGTCTTTTATTACTATTAAAAGTTTGCTTTGGAGGCTAAGAAAGACTATCCTTTTTGCTCTCGGACACCATTATTTGCGTTGTTTCTCCACTGACTACTCAGGCAAAGCACGCTAGAAAAAATATCTGGTAACCACTACTCAGAGAGACCAGAATTTCTACAAACGTTACCTATGTAATACAGTTTATTTTATAATGCTGACGTTCAGATCACGAAATCAGATTTGATGAGCTGTAATCCACTTCCATTCTTGTAGTTCTGTACTGTCTCCAAACTATACTGCTTTTGTTTTGCTCTATAGACTGGTTTTATTGTTTAAATGTTAGTTTTTAGATTTCTTATTCTCATAATGTAAAGTAATTAGTTTAAGTTTTATTGTCTATTCAAGTTAGAACTTTTTAGTGCTATTTTTATCAATTATATCTAAATTCGTAATTTTTATAGTTTTGTAAATTAGAGTAGTTTTATAGAGGGCCACAAGTTTATTAGCTTTGCTATTTAGTGCAACCCTCTTTAAAAAAATACTTTACTATTACTATTACTAGAATCTTTTTTGGCGGTAAAACATGGAAATTAAGTAAGAAAAATTTTGTTGTTATGGCAGAACAATGTCCCTTGAAAATGTCGGTCAGCATTAGATCCCATCCGCCTAAACCACCTCGGACACCAAACTGAGACTTATATAACGGAGTACCTGGTTAGCTTTCAGTTGAGGTTAGGGTTAGCAGTTTATATAGTTAAATTTAGGTCTAAACAACTCGAGAAGCTAGGTGGTACCCTGATACGGTAGGCTATGTAAGCCTAAGCCTAACTGAGGTCACAGGTTCAATCCTGAGTGGGGATTTTAGATTTTTTTTTTTACACTTAAAAATGTATTGAAAATAAAATTCTAAGTGTCGACATAAGTGTCCGAGGTGGTTTAGGCGGATGAGATGTAATGCTGACCGAATATGTCGTTGTTGGATTTCATTTTGGCAGTTCCAGTGCAGAACTAAAAACTGATTTTGAAGTAATAAGTTGATCAGTCATCAGTGATTCAAACACATTCACGCACAGCTGGTTAAACTCTGTAGACTAAACTACAACGGGTGTAAAAGATTGTTGAGACACTTTAAGAAAACGACTTTGCTCACTAATTTTGTTCCCTTTACCAGTCGTATACGATTATTTTGTCTTCTTTTAGTGCAAATTTATCAAAAGCAGCTTGGGGGACATTGGAGAAAAATGGACAGCAGCTAATGATTCGGTCATATGAGATTGGAGTTTTATTTCTTCCGAAAGACCAGGTGAGGTTTTAAGGAGCTGCGCTTTTCAGTGGCTAATATTGCAGGTCCGTAAGTCTAACTTAGACCTGGGGTCAATTCAATAAAACTTTTACAAGTGTAATTTACAAGTGTAGCCATTGTTTCAGAGGTTGAAAACAATAGCTACACTTATAAATTACACTTGTAAAAGTTTTATTGAATTGACCCCTGGTTTAAGAGCATGGAACAAGTATAATTTTATTACATCACGTAAACATACATTTGCACCAAATTAACATACATTTAAATCAGATTAACGCGAATTTGCATCAAGTTAACATAAATTAACCTCATAACAGACATGTGCTTTAATTCATTTAAATTTGTGTAACTGAAAGTAGTCCCTGATAAGGACGAAAAGAACCTGGATTATTAATTGTCGGTAGGGCCATTGCAAACTTTATTGCGTTATTGAGTCTAAATACAAATTTTCCCTTGGTATTTTCTTTGTCCTACGCAGGATCCAGATAGCAAATATTTCTTTGTGAAAGGAAAACAGAAAAGCAAGGCGAGTTGTTCGAGTTGTAGTGTGCAGCTTCCTTTTGATGTTCCACCTTCTCCTTACACTAAAGATGGTATGTTAGCGTACTCATTTTCAACTCGTGGATAAGCGAAGCGTTTAACGAGTTATAGCAGTAGCACAAAATTTCACTCAATCGCTCGATTGGCTGTAAACATTGAGCCAGCGATATGTAATGGCCACTTGCCTTACCCATAAGGACGGCGTTGAAGGGAGGGGAGGGTGGGGAGTCAGACGCAATGGTGGAGGGTCAGTAGAGCAAAAAGCCCAGGAGAGGGGAAGGTCGGTTAACATTGAGCCGGCGATATGTAATGGTCACCTGCCTTACCCATGGGGACGGCGTTGGAGGGAGGGGAGGGTGGGGAATTGGACGCAGTGGGTGGGGGTCGGTGAAGTAAAACGCCTAAGAGAGGGGAGGGCTGTTGAAGTTTGTTATACTGTTCAAGGTGTTTCTGACTTTTGAGTTTGTGGATGAAATCCTGACGTGTAACGATTGAAATGAAAGCTACTGAGCAGTACTTTCCTGTGGTACTGTTTATTATGCTGTACAAGGTGGTTCTAACTTTTGAGTCTGTTGATGAAATCCTAAATTTTGACCATTCAAATGAAAGCTACTGAGCAGTACTTTCCTGTGGCATTGTTTATTATGCTGTACAAGGTGGTTCTAACTTTTGAGTCTGTTGATGAAATCCTAAATTTTGACCATTCAAATGAAAGCTACTGAGCAGTACTTTCCTGTGGCACTGTCTTAGTACTGTGCTGTACAATGTGGTTCTAACTTTGAGTTTGTGAGTTTGTGGATGAAATCCTGAAGTGTGACCATTCCAATCGCCAATATATTTGCCAATTTAGATCAGGTTATCAAACCACTGTCATGTTTATGATTTTTTTTTTAAAGCTTGACGAATTATTAATGAGTTCGAGAAGGCATTATAAATATTTGTTTTCATTCTCAATAGAACGCCCATGGATGTGGGACGTCAAGTACGACACACCGGACTGTCACAGCAGAATATGGTCACCGTCTTAGAGGCAGGACCAAACAGAACACAGCATGAGACATAACGGACTTTGAAAAGAGGAAATAATCTGAATGACCAACTGAGTACATTTGAGCGCGTTTAATGGAAAGTCCTCTGTTAATTTTGGTTATTTAAATGATACACCTGAAGACAAGTATAAAAGTCTATTTACTCTATACGTTAGGCGTGTCGTTCTTCTGCGTAGTTAGAACAGAAATCAACAACTATGTGTTACAGTGCGGCTACTGTTACCGGGGTCACCCAGACAAAGTTAACCAATCACAAAACAGAACGAGAACAATAGATTCCAACATTTTTTACTTTAGCCAATGAAATGTCGAGTACAGAACAATGAAATTTCAACTTGTTCGTTTGCCATGAAAACAGATCAATACAAGTTTGGCCTGTACAGCGTTAGATTTTCAATTAACTTCGATTCCATCCCTTGTCACTGCCTTTTGAACTTGACTTGTTTTAACAGCGCGATTTGGAAGGTAAATATCGGCGATTCAAATGAAAGAGAAACTCCAAACTGTGTGATACAAGTTTTGGCTGTACAGCGTTGGATTTTCAATTAATTTCGATTCCATCCCTTTTGAACTTGACTTGTTTAAACAGCGCCATTTGGAAGGTTAATGTCGGCGATTCAAATGAAAGAGAAACTCCAAACTGTGTGAAAATATGGAATGCGACGGTACCGTATGTCTACACAAATAAAAGTGCCGGTGGTGGATTTAAAATAATTTGTTCGCTCGTAACAGATTCAAGTTTTCTCTACGGCGTCAACGGCGGGGGTTGGAACTGATAAATACACTTGACGCCAGCAAAAGAAGACATTCTTAACTGTAAAAGTACCAGTGAAAGCGACGGTTATAGTTTAGGCAAATTGAAAAGTGCCCTACGGATTTGAAAACAACGAAAACACGGCTTGTTCGCCGCCGTGATTAATTAAGTTTTATGTGCTTTGAGTTCCACGCGGGGTTCCGGCAGTCGGATTAAGCTGAAATAAAATTAAGTAAAAGAGAAATTCAAAACTGCATAAAAAGAGTATCGGTCGTATAGAAACGGCGCATTCTTCAACATGTGTTTCACTGCCGGAAAATCTATCGAAATTACGCGGTTCGCCAGTTGAGTTTTTATAATTTTCCAGATGATTCAAAACAGTAAATCCAACTCCCTCGAGATGAATTCCTGACAAAAAAAAAACTCAACCGCCAGACTAGAATTTTTTTTCACAGAGTTCGAGGTTTGGTTAATAATTGTTTCTGTTTTTCGGCACACATAACTATAGACTTTTAATACTTTTCCCAAAATGATTTCCTCAAAACCATCACGACCGCCTTGGGAGATTAAAGAAACCCATCGTGCTCAAATCGCAAACAAAATCTGCAACGGAAAAAATTCTGACAATTCAATAAAAAAGAATTGAAATAAAGGAGCCGCCTTTTTTTCAAACGGTTAGAAAATAAATGCTTATATCTGCTACTCTGGCAGTGTGCCTTGTAACATTTGCAAACAGCCGGCGGTTGAGTTTTCATTTTTTCTGAGAATTCAAATCCGCCCAAACATACGGCCGTCGCGTTCATTGCTTTCATACAGTTTGAAATCAGTTCTCGCTCACTTGCATGACAAATGACATTCATTCATGTAGCATGTGAAACTACTCAAATTTTTAAATCGAAAAGTCAACGCTAGCTAAAGCTTTATTCAACACAAGCTTCACGAATGAACAAGTTGAAATTTCATTGTTCTGTACTCGGCATTTTATTGGCTGAAGTTAAAAATGTTGGAATCTATTGTCCTCGTTCTGCTTTGTGATTGGTTAACTTTGTCTGGGTGACCCCGGTAACAGTAGCCGCACTGTAAAGACTATACGGTTGAATGATATGGAATTTTTGTGTAATGCACGTTGCGCGACGCTTATCTAAACCAACGTTCTCATTATTCGCGGTCAAAAAGATAGTGTTGTTGATATATCGTGTTTTCATAAGTGTACAAACAAAGTATAGAATGCACGATCCACTGCAACAAACCGTTGAGAATGGACAGATCTGGGCTTCCAATCCTAGATCAGTATTAATACTTGAAGTGAAATAAAAGAAACGGAAAACTTTCTTACGGCAGAAAGAGAAAACAGAAGCAAAAGCAAATAAAATAAAAGTGGAATATTATATTAGTGCCCAATATTTCGCGTTGCAAAACAAAGCCTCTTCGGGGGCTAACAAACAGGCCACGGTTGTTCAAAAGGTTGTTCAAAAGGTGGAAAGCGGCTCGTGCAATTTTGAGCTTTTTGAAAAACTCACTCGTGCAAATTAATCCCAAATAGAACTCGAAACCGTATGATTATCTATACTTAACTGTTATCACTCCAACAAAATCCATTGTGTTATTCACGGGATAGTGATTTATCCGGTGGATAGCACTATCCACCTTTTTGAACAATCGGGCCCTGAACAATAGTTAAATTATAACGGTTATATTTATCGGTTGTTTTAGTTCATTAATTCATCTGTAACAAATTAAAAAAACACATGATCTCATACCCATTTGTCGGCCGTTCATTATATTCATAACAAATAGCCGGCTAATTTGCTGGTAGTAATTAGTATGTGGTTTACTTAAACGTTCATTATTTCGATTAATTAACCAAGTCCTCTGATAATTCAATTGATTGTTCCGTTAATTAACGAATTCCGAAACAATGCTACAAATGAAATTAATTAATTAAAAATGGTTAATTAATTAACTTATTCATAAGACGAGAAAAAACATTGGTTGTTTTGGTTCATGAATTTCTTTCGTCACAAATTAAAAACAAAAACAAACACGACGTCATAATAATTTATCGGCCGTTCATTATTTTCCTAGTAAACAACCGGCTAATTTTTTTTTTCGCGTAGTTCATTAATTCATCTGTTACAAATTGAAAAAACACATGGTCTCATAACTATGTGTCGGTCGTTTATTATATTCATAACAAAAAGCCGGCTAATTTGCTGGTACTGTAGTAATTAGTATGTAGTTTAATTAAAAGTTCATTATTTCGGTTTATTAACCAAGTCCTCTGATAATTGGTCATTGAAAAGTTCAATTGATTGTTCAGTTAATTAACTCATTCCCAAACAATGCTACAAATTAAATTAATTAACAAATGATTAATTAATTAACTTATTCATAAGACGAGAAAAAACATCGATTGTTTTAGTTCATGAATTTCTTTTGTCACAAATTAAAAACAAAAACAAACATGACGTCATAATTATTTATTGGCCGTTCATTATTTTCCTAATAAACAACCGGCTAATTTTTTTTTTTCGCGTGGCAAGTTAATTCTCCGGTAATAAGTAATTTAAATTTTTTTTTCAAAACATTTATTTACAAATCAGAGGAACAGTAACAAAAAAGAACAATTTGGCAAGCTGCTCTCACGATATTAAATCTCGTAATTAATTAATGGTAGTAATTAGTGTTAAGTTAATTTACCGGTAATTAGTAACCAGTAATTAGTCAGATAATTGGTCATTGAAAAATCCAATGGAGCGTTCAATTAATTAACCGTTCACAAACATACTACGCTATAAAGCCGCAAGAAATCACCAGCAACCGTACAATAGAAAGACCAAAGCAGCAAAGAACGACAGCAGAGAAAGCTGAGGTAGAAGAAAGTCAGACATGAACCGCTGGAAAACGATGGAAAATCTTTCACCTTTCCCCCGCCAGCAGCTGATGCAAACAACATCTGCAGTGGCCAAGCATGAAAAACAAGAAAAACCGGACCGCCGTAACTTGGTTCGTCTTTCTTCGCTTACATTACCCAGTAAGGCTCTTGAACAAGGCGCTATCTGCAAGGAAAACGGCAAAACAGTTTCTTTCGAGACCCCGGAGTTGAAATACAGATGGCTGATAGAAGTCGAGGTTGCTATGCCCAAGTATTTTATAAGACGAAAAATGCGAAGAATGTTTCTGGAAAAAGTGATTGCTTCTCGGTAACGCGCGCTGAAGAGCGAAAATCATACATTTGTTTAATGAAAACAAGTGGTACATTTGTATTTACGTTTTCCAAATTAATGGTAACTGTTTTACTGCCAGTCATTAATGCAAGTAGGGGATTTTTGTTTATTTAGTACGTAATTGCCCTCAAACTTGATGCTGTCGATTGTATTATAGTCATATACGTTTTTTGACTCTATATTTGCTTTGTTCCTTAATTGAATATAACACTGGTCTTTACACAGATCCTATGTAAACATGGCTGATTCACTTAGTAAGAATATTCCTTGTTGTCCATTTCATATGTTATGTATTTATCTGTATAGTCAGATCGCTTAGTCGATGCTTATTTCGTAACGGTCGATGCCATCATTAACATTCATTAGCAACTAAGCCTTTTGTAATGGTCAATACCATTTCTCTCTTGTTTATGCCTGGATTATAGGACGAAATTAGATAAAATTGGGCCTAGGAAAAGCGATTATTCGACCTAAGCTACAGACTTCACGACTAGGTGATTAGATTTTAGGGATAGGGTCAACCGCTATAGATGTATCATTAAGAAAAGCACCTATATATACGTTATATATAATTTAAAATTTCTTTTCCGGATCAACTCAGTGGTGTAGTGGTGAAGGAGTGATATTAGCATGCAAGAAGTTCGGGGTTCGATTGTAGGTTATTAATAATTACATTTCTCTTTTTCTGATAGAAAAAAAAAAAAAATTCAAAAATTTTTCTAATTGTCGCCAAAATGGCAGCGACCGTTTTCGAAAGGGAAATTTAGTCGATCCCAAGTGAAATCAGACAACCTCCGTGAGCGAGCTCATGATGTTAGCGAGGTAAAATATTGGCGCGAGGTAAAATATTGTAGTAAGCCTTTTACTTAATAAAAGGTTCTATATCTCAATGAATGTTTTCTCGAAACTGTGATTTGTTATCAATGTGTTGAATTAGAAAACAGTTACAGTGATCAAGCTTGCGCAATATCGCCTGATTTTAGCCGACTTGGCCTACGGCCTCGTCGGCTAAGTATTTTATTTGGCGATTGGCGTTTCGCTTTCGCACTATAACTGTTAAATATACGTATAGAGAACTCCCAACTTTCGCGGGTGTGCTTCGGAAAAAAATTCGCACCTGCGCCAGTTTCATGAAGAGTAATATAACAAACAATATATCAATAGAAAGCTCTTGTCCGCTCGTAAAGGAAAAGTCGTTAAAATTATATATTTTTTCTCGTAAACTACATTTATTAAGCTTTCTATGTATATAGTTTGTCGTATTACTCTTGAAGCACGTGACGGTCTGTACGAATTGTGTTTCAGTTTTTACAACTTTGTAAATTCATGGGGAATAATCTAATTTAAAAAAAATGATATTCCGTTTCATCAAGAACAACATTTGTAAGCTATAATGTATTGCAGGCGCGCAATGTTTTTGTGTTCATTTGACAATAAAATATTGTTTTAGCTAATTAAAATAATTGTTTGGTAAGCCGCGGCCGTTGACGCGAACTTAATACCGCAACCTATTGAACATTTTGCTCCAGCTGTTCGTGTGCATTGCTCGTTTATAATCAACAACAATAACATCGACAATTTTTGTTTTGAAAAAAAATTATAAATCGAGTGAATCCATCGATGGGTAGAGGCATATTTAAAAGAAAACTTAATGGCTCCATAAAGAATAAAAATAATAATGAAAATAATAATGCCAAGAGCAAACATCTCAACTGAAAAATGGGAAAATAAAAATCAAACTAATTGGAAAATACGAAAACAGCATCGATATTTGCTCTTGTCATTACTGATGAAATTCAATACAGCAATCTTCTTTAAGGAGGCTAACAATAGTTTTTAGCTTTTCTAGCACTTTTACATTTGAGGGATTCAATAAAACAAAATAATATTTCTTACAATTTCTTGTTAACAGTTAATAGCTCGATCATCAGTGAACCAAAAAATAATCACGTGGCGGCATCAGCTGTTACCATAGCAACAGCACAAGGTTGTAAATAAGAGCCATCATGGAGCTTCTAACGCTAATAGCACAAAAATTAACTCGGTGACCCCTATTTTTCTTAATTTTATCCCATTTTACACGAAAATGGGAGCAATTATAGAGAGTTTAAAAAAATTCTCTGGAGCGGATCTTTGTAATTTGCTGAAAACCATAATTTTTGAGTGGCTGTAAATCCGGTCCAAAGAATTTTTTTAAATTTTACCAGAAGTTTTATCTTAGTCCACACTACCCAATTTTAAAATAAAAAAGTGGGGTCACCAGACTTGTTTTTTAAATAATTTACTTCGCGTCTCAAGAAAATCCACGCGCGTCTCGCGCGTTTCCAAAATCTGGCCTTTGCAAGATCCCGCTTTTCGCATGCGCAAACGTTGGCCGCTGGTCAAAGCTGTTGATTTGTTTCGAAGAGTCGCTCGCTCGATTTTGTCGTCAATTTCATCAGCTTAATCGGTCGTTTAAATGGACCTGTAAATTATTTTTCGAAGTGCCCTTAACAAGCTTGGTTCGTTGCTAAGTTTTGGAGAATTTCGGTCATTTAAATCTGGCTAGCAATGTTACGCGAGGTACGTACACTTTTCTTTATAAGCACCTCCAGAAGCACAACACGTGCTGGCCAGTTTCTGCAGTTTAAATGTGGTTAAATGGTTAAACATGAGGTTACAACTTACCAACAATGCAACCAAAGGAACTATTCTTCTTTCGGAAATGTTTCCTGGAAGTGGTTTGCAATGGCATCGAGAATACGTTTTGTGCGAGTGACACGAGGTTTCGTCGCTGTGCTCTGGGAAGGAGGCATGCTGAGGATCGCAAGCAGTCCCTGTGTTCCGAACTTCAAATATAACTCTGTGAGGTGTGAATAGGAAATCCCACTTCCTGCAATCTTCTGAGCCATTGATTGTT